>VYXF01007975.1:194801-208019 GCA_013397295.1 Polioptila caerulea
GATGAGATGTTCTTTTATTTTTCATAATATTTGTCCTAGTTTGGCATTGATAATTCAGCCAATGGGAGGTGGCTACGCCTTACACATTCTTAAGACAAAAAAGGCCAGGAGTGTCTCTCTTGACTTCAGGCCTTGGAAGGGGTGGTGGGCCCGACACCAGGGCCAGCCCAGCTCGGCCAAGTGTAGCCAGGCCTTGTCTGGTCCCCTGGCCCGGCTGAGATTTTTCCGCTCCCGGAGGGGAGGTGAGGGGGCGGACAGGTCCCTTTCCTGGTAGAGCCTGCCGCTCTCTTTTCTAGCAGAGCCACCAAACTATGCTGGCCAGAGGCTATATCGAGAGCAACCATGCGACGGAGACCAGTGCCGGAGGTGGCCCCGTGGTCAGAGCAGCCTCCGAACTGAGAGCGGCCACATGGCTGGGGATCACAGCAGCCAGAATGGTGCTGGGCAGCCATGGCCACCTCGGCATGGCTCACAATGAACTTCCTCTGCTCAGCTACTTTGAGCCAGCTTTGCTGCAGACAGAGAAACAAAAGCATAGGCTGCAACTTCTCTTGATTTCGGCACCCCAGCAGGGCTAAGTCGGCACAGCTCGCACGGTGCTGGCAAAGACCACGTGGCCAGCAGAGAGGCACAGCAAGCTGGGTTCCTGATGCAGAGCTTGGACCAGATTAACCTTTCAGCGTTGTAAGACTCTATAAAAACTGTTTCAATCAATGATAAAACTTAACTCTGAGGTCAGTGAAGAAGAAGTTTAATTCTAGATGAGGAGATTGAAGAGATTGCTTTAAGCTTGAATTAAGATTCTTTTGTAAAGCTATGGTAAAGATATATATTTGATATATCAGACTTTGGTTTTTTCCTTATGACTCATAGAAATGCATTGGGGGATGTAACATTTTTTATACAACTATGAGCTGTATCAAGTATTTGAAACAAATAGATATTGCTGTGATCTAATATGAAGCTTGAACAGAGAGAAATGAGAGAGATGAGAAAGACAGTAGTAAAAACCTTTGTTCCCAGAGACAGACGAAGAAAATTGTTGTATACTAAAATAGCTCAGTCTTAAAAAATAACATCCCAATAGTTGTTATAGTCTATGAAAGCAGCTGTGTAAAAGCTGTAAGACATGAGAAAGACTTCGACACTGTGAACAGAATTTTGCGTTTTTCCAGGCGGCTAATTTGTTTGCGACAAAGCCACAAGAAAACTGTTTCTTTGTGGAAAAGTCTCCAGAGCATAGCAAGAGAAACTCTTCTCCCTAAGTGAATTGAAAAAAAACCCACTCTATTTTTAAAAGTGGTAAACTAACTAAAAGTCATAAGTTTTATCTTTGCATTGTCAGTGAGAAAGAAGTGTTCTGAAAGTTTATTCTGATTTTCTTATTATTGTTTTTCCCTTCAGTTCTGTTAACAAAGTTTTCTTTGTATGTTTTCAAGTTTGGACCTGCTTTGATTTCTTTCCTTTTAGTCCTATCTCACAGCAAAAAATAAGCTTACAACATGAATTGGTGCATTGGCCAGGAAACCAAATTAACCCCACAACAATATTTCAAGGGACATTAAAAAAACACAAAAATTATCTACAAAAATAATCTATGGAGTTTTACAGCCTGAAACTGCATTCACATATTTGGGGGCATGAATCAGGCTCATAAGCCTGATTTTTTCCATTATTTCAGAGGAAGGAAATACAAAGAACCAAACTGTGTTTCAGACATGTGTTAGAGTTCCAAAACACAAGAAGAGGTCCCACTTGACACACCAAGGATCCCTCTACCAAGCTCCAGCTAAGCAGCTGTGGTACCTACATTTTTGAGGCAGTGCCTCAAATATCATCTGACTGTACATCACTTTGACTTGGCCTGACTATGCTAGCATAAATTATGTGACAGACTGGGCACTCTGGACATCTCTAGTGACCAACTGTTTTCTTCTTCAGAGGACTAGATTACTTACTTCAGGAATTTAGGAACTTACAATAACCTGGCTTTAAGTTACATATCTTGTGAAGTCACCTACTCTTACACTCAGTGAAACTAACAAAAAATGTATGTATGGCAATAAATAAAGAATACACATAAATGCATTGAGAATTAGTATCTTCATGCTTACATTTGGTTTAGAGATAGGCAGAGCAGAAGTTTAAAAAATTATCAATTTTTTATCTTCTGCTGTGTTGAAGCAACTACATAGTCTCTTACATTTTCCCTCTTCAATAGCAAGGAAATAAACCTAATGTAATAGGGTGTCCCTACTCTCTTATCCTTATCTCCTTTCACTCTCCCTAATTCTTTTTTTCAATCTACAAAAAAAGTACAGGAAACACCTCACCTTCACACTTTATCAAGCAGGTTATCCGAATTCATGCCTTCCTCTGTTTTCTGGAAGAGACAGGGTAACAAACAAGTCTGGCTTTGCAAATTCTGGGTAGTTTTGGGCACAGGTACTTTAAATGATACAAGGAAACGTCCAAATAATCACAGAATGCTTTGGGTTGGAGGGGACCTTAAAGATCATCTAATTCCAGCCCCCTGCCACGGGCAAGGACATCTTTTGCTAGACCAGGTTGCTCAAAGACCCCAGGTACCCTCACAGATAAGAAAGAGAAATTAATTTATTGTACAGAAGATGTAAATTAACAAATCTGGATATAGTTAAATAGTGATACATTAATTTGAAAACTAATTCTAATAAGAATTCCTCAATCTGTACAGAATTCTGCTCTACAAATAAGCATCCTCTGAGAATTACCAGAACTGCACAGCATGAGTAAACTTTCCAGTGCTGGCTGCCTAAAAGTATGGCAGAATATTAAGTTTCCTGGCAAGCAAATTATCTGAATATGATAAAACCACAGTTGCAAATACTATTAGGAGATAGTGAAAGAATGAAAAATGAAGTCTTTCTTCATTGTGTTCCTGGGTGGACTCTGGGTTCCATGAGCGTTTAAAAACCTTTAGCACAGCCATGCACAAAACTGCCCTTGAAAAACTCTGGGGAAAATCTGGCCATTCTCCCTCAGAAACATTAATTTCTGAAATGACAGGTATCCATACAAACAGTAGGTCTCCATGTAGACAGACTACTTAAGGAGATATTTCCAGCTGTTTAGTAGCTATACAGGTCTCACACCAGTTTTCCTGTGTAGGGTTTCACCAAAATAAATGGAAAAGCACGACACATTTTTAGAAGCCCTCATATCTACTGAGCCATCTGATTTTCAGATGAAGTAGCAACTGTGAATTCCCACAAAGAACTTGCTGAAGGACAGCAAATTAAGGCTTGCTAAGTGTGAAAGTACCAGAATTGACAGAGTAAGGGATGGGTAATATCAGAGACCAAAACCTCAGCGGAAAGTCTTACTAGTGGTTTATCTTCCTTGTTATCTTATAACATTTTTTTCTTATTTTTTTACTGCAGTTAGTCCCAAGCTCCAAATAAGAAGAGACTAGAATGAAGACAAGAGTTTTCTGTTCTTTATCTTACCAATAAGAAGGATTACATTATGTGGAGATGTTTTGGAGGCCTTTTCATTCTTAAGGCTCCATTAAAGCCTTAAGAAAATGTAATTAGAAAATGGTTTGTTCCAAACCAGAAAAATTAGTTACAGACATCAAAAACTTTTCCTGTTAAAGCAGTTGACCATATGTTTTGAACATACACTCTAAAGAATGAAATAATATTTGGCAATGGCTAAAAAGGAACAGATTCTGAAGAGCACATTACTGCACTAGAAGTCAATCATTAAGGGTCAGCTGTTTTTGGAATGATTTACTTGTGAACTATTCAACTGACCAAAAGGTAAATATGCAGGGTATTATTACAATGTTATTTTTTAAATTAAGTAAAGACGTAAGTAACCTTAATAAGAAATGTTGCACTACACGTGGTAATATTGGTCTACTACATTGTTTGCTATCTATCACATTATCACATTCTATTATGAACAATCCTCAGGAAAAATAATACATATAGAAAATAAGACAACTAGTAAGTAGACAATATCACTTTCCATTTTAGAAGGGCAAATGAGTTTCAAGAATTTAGGAATAAGCCACTTCTTAGATGCTTCATATTAAAAAATAATTTGGACTGCAAGGAACAGATTGCTTTTGTTTATAATTTAAGGAGAAGCTAGAGAAAAGAAAGTTTCAGTATTCTAATATCCAAAAGAAGGTAGCAATCGAGATTTTTTACTACTCTTTTAGAACTCCATAAATCTTATGCACTCTTATAGCTGTAGCTATTACATCACTCTTTAGGGAAAGTTGGGTTCAATCAGACAGTTATGCAGTCCTACATGTATTTCTATTAAGCTTTGAAACATATTCTTTTTTAGTTACTAAAAAAACTAACAAAACAAAACAAAAACACCAAAAAAGAAATAAAGTAAAATGCAGACAGAGCTCCAGAATCAGCATAATTTAGCATCTCTCAATGATATCTGATAATCAAAACTGTCTTCACTTCTGGAATATCATAGGATATTTTTGTCAGACAAGAAATGAATAATGTCCCAAGATCACTCGCTTTCATATACAAAAGAAATAAGCTATACACATGCAGTGTGGCATCTGCACACATATTACCAAGAATTTTCAATCATTCCTTCAATACAACAGTGTATACCACTGACTCTCAGCCGCAGGATTGATTGACTGAGGTAATTTCTGACCTATGCACTCAGTCTCTTCTCTTCCTCCCACGTGGACAGAAGGGCAGAAACTCAGAGAGATCCAAATTTCAGACAATCATTAAACCAACAAGGAGCTATTCAGCGGGGAAAGGCAGAAGGCTGGATGGATGTTCCCTCTGGGCTGGATTTAGCCCACAAAACATAGTCTGGATGATGCCAGAATGGAAGGGCAAATTTCATAAGGAATGAAAGGGATAAAATAAGCTTTCATAGAATGAATAGCTAAGTAGCTCCCCAGACATATGAACTCTTAGTAGCCAAAGACTGAAAAATTGTAGTAACTACAGTGTGAGCACTGTACCAGAAGAAATGCCTGCCAAATTCATGTTCTGATGCCAGAAATTTTTAAAATCATGAAAACACATAAACAAAAATCTGTAAAAACGTAAATATGGTCATTGCTAAGTTATGGGAACAACCCTATTGACTGTAGGAATGTTGCTAATAAAATTCTCACAGTAAAAACAAGAATGGCAGGAGTTACCTTACCTTTTTGACTTTTTGTGATACATAGGAAGCATCTTTTAATAACAGATGTGAGACACAAAGCCAAATGTCTGCACATAACCCTCAAAACAGTGATTAAACTGATTCTTAAATAAATGTTAGCCAGAGATCTTTATTAATGAAAGATGAAAAAAAAAAAAGCATGAGTTCAAATGAAAACAAATTATTCCTTCTTTCTCACTACCACCTGATATAAATTAGGTTTTGGACAGTAACTTTTAGGCTGCTGTTGGAAATCCCCACTTTACTCCTGGGTATGAAAGTATAAAAGGTACCAGCTCCAGAAATTAATACAATACTTAAAACAAAGACTGTCTCACAAATTGAATGATCTGTGCTTTCACACATGGGAACAAATTCTTGGCAGAAAATCCTGTCCTTGGCCCATGACTCTCAGGTGTGGGAGAGTGACCATGATACAGGCGAAGAAGCATCCTCTGGAGCCTCAGGACAACACAAAATTTCCCTGTGGAATCTAAGATCTCTCATCAACATACATACATCTCCCCTTGGGCCATGAAAGTGCAGCAGTAAACAAAAACAACGGAAAGAAACAGGGCTGCTTGGCAGAGGTGAGAAGTTTCACTGGCCACTGGTACTTCACGTTATGCAATGCCATACTGGGCATAATGCTCCTTATTCTAGAAGAGCCAAAACATTGCACAAAGTGGCCCTGTTTTACCCAGACATCATCCCCTCTCCAGCACATCAGACACTATACCATGCCTTGAAAACACTCTGGAGGAGAAAATAATTTCCCCTTTGAGTAAAGAAGAGCAACAGGTAAAAATACTTCCTGAGACAGAACTAATCAAATTGCTGAGCATGCGTCTCCTTGCAAATCTACAGCTAAGGCCAAAATGAAAGTCATCTGAAGACAGGGATGAAGCTGATCAAGACGAGGTTCAAGAGTTGGATTGTTGCTGCTGCAGCTACACAGATTCACAGCTGGATGGCCCCAAGTCTGAATAGCTCAGTATTATTTATTATGCCATGTCAAGGTTAGCTACCAGTTAGTTTATAGCAAAATGGAGTGGAGAGGATACCTGAACCATACTTTTCAATTCTGAATCAACTAATGACTCAGCATACCAATAAAGGCATAATAAGGTACCTAAGGCACAATAAGGTTTCACTGACTTTACTTGTCTGGGAAAATGTCACCCAGTTGAAAACCTGTCCCATGCAGCTAATAAATGGATAAGCCTGTTGATATGCAATACAAATCAGGTCTCTATGCAATACAAATCAGGTCTCTATCTGGAAAATATTTTTTTTTACCTCACAGAACCCTTATGTTGGAAAATTCTGATTTAACCTTCAGAGCAGATACTTTTTGAGATGAATGGCCTTTAGTCCAGTGAGAATAGGTGTGATGTTGTCAGTTGTGACATCCGAATTGCATCAGGCCTCAAGCTGAATGGAGTCCAAATTGAGATCATGAATATAAAGATGTCTTTCATTGTGTTTGTTTAGCTGTGCAGTCACATCACCATCTGCTGTCTGTGACCATAGAACACTGAAGCTCTTTCTATTCATGTCCAATTTAAATCTCTACAAATAAAATCCTAAAAAATAAGAAAAAACCCAAACAAACAAAAAAAATCCCAAAACAACAACAAAAAACACCCCATGAACAAAACTTACAGTGATTTATCTTTTGAAAACATTGGTCCAAGTTATAGAGGTATAGGCATATTATATTTTCAGTGCAGTCCTGGTTTTGCCTTAAGGTTTTGCCATAATGTCCAATAGTACAAAATGAGCCATCAGTTTCAACGCAAACACACATACTTCAAAAAGTTCAAACAGACAATCAAGAGATGATAAGAGGGGGAAAAAGAAGTAATTCCCTAAACTTAAAGGGCTCAGATGGATAAAAGGCTTAAGCCAATATATCAACTAGTATCAAGTATAACATGGTGTTAGTAACTACCATGTAATGCCTTTTAGAAAAACAAAACTTCTTAATGAGAACCTCTGTTTTTTAACAACACCCACTAAACAATATGTATAACTCTTGTGGTAGTAATGACCCCAGTGAGTGTATGACAGCGGTTTTTAAGTACACCAACCAGCACTCCAGCAAATTATCAATCTGGACACTGGACACTTTATCTACATTTTTCCTCTAGCTTTAAAGGGTTTTGTGGATCCTGCTGTTTTGAATTTAAGAGCCAGTTTATTTTGTTCAGTTTGGATGTGTGCTGTGTTTTGGTATTGTATGAAATGGCTCCAGAGCACTTAGCATAAGCCATGGTTTCAAGAACACTACACTACACAGAACAGCCATCTTAAAGCAATGGATTTGCTTTATTCATACTCAGGTGTTTTTTTCTATTTTTTTTTCAATAACAAAGATGCTGTTGTTCAAGGAAGCATAGCACACAACAGAAAGAGCTTTGCTAAGCCAACAGTTCCCAACTGTCTCTAAGAGAATCCACTTGTTTGTTACTGCTGCACTTCGATGGCTGAAGAATTTCAACTGCCTATCCTGAGCAGTGTTTTAATCTCTCCTCAACCAGCCCACCTGTAACAACAAAAGCAATTAACTCCGGTGCCTTCCTGAACTGTACAGCCTGGCCAACTTCCAACAAGATCAAGAACTTGGAAAAGGGAATGATTGCTGCTGCCTGTGGGCAGAAACAAACAGAATGAATAGTTGGAGTGAGACGAGATGTTCCTCCATGCAGCCATCATGGACCAGGGTTCCCTACTTGTACAGTGCCCTTCTCCAAGGAACCAGCTGACTTGGCAGGGAGCATGACTGAGGGACTCAGTAAACTGACTTGTAAATGGCTTATGATGGAAATGCAGGAGCTGAGGCTCATACAGCCAACGCTCCACACCCGATCACACAACCTCCACTAGAACAACTGAGGCTTACTTCAGGCTTTTGCTTGGCATTTGACTCTCAGTGTGCATCCAGCACAGCAGCTTTCTAAAGCCACCTTTCCAAATGCACAATCATCAGCAGCAGACACTTGAAAGAACTTGAGCCTATAGGAGGAAACTAAATGCAGGAGGTCTAAGTACCTTCCCTCAGTTCTTGTTCTCAGAATTGAGTTATACACACAGCAGCTTATGAAGAATTTTAGGTCCAAAGAACTCAGGTTACATTTAAAGAAACTGCTGAAAATTCATTTCAGTTTCACTGCAAATTAAGGGTCTCACAAGTCTGCACACTCTGCATAATCTTAAAAAATGGAACTTGGGTTCCTGGGCAACTTTGCCAATTCTGAAACTTTTACCCGTGACATTCTTTCATTTCCCAAAACCAAGTCTGGGAATCAAATTTGCAGTTGCTCAGGGTAGCTCAATACTTAGCCTATCGAGTCACCACAATGACCACAGAACGGATGGATTATATGATTTTAATAGGTCAGACACCGCTGTTTTTTCCTTTACAATCACACATGCTAAGACAACTAAAAAGTAGTTAAGTCAGACAGGTGTGCCCATACTCTGTTTATTTTGAAAAGTCATCACCCCTTCTCCAGATGAATGCTGTTATACTTGCACCTGACCTTATGCTGCCTCTCTTCAGTCAAGGACAGGGACTGACATACACAGGCAAAGAGCCTGCCAGAATAAGAGACTTATTTCTCTAAACATAGCTTTGTCATTCCTCTATCACACCAGCAGTTTGTGTTGCCAGGTGAGGAGTTTATCTTCCCCTTAACTGTGCCTATCTTTTGCAAATATTATTGAACTAAAGGAATTTAACAACATGCAGTTCTGTTTTTAAATTAACACTGATAGGGTATCTCCTGATTGTTTTCCGGCCGTGCAGCTACAGTTTTTAAGACACTATTAACCCTAAAAGTTGCAAATACACAGGCATCTCACTGTGCTGAATACTGTACAAAAGGCCAAGGTTACTGTTAAAATACATGCATAGAAGAAAAAAAGAAAAAAGAAAAAAAAAAAAGAGCAGCATTTTCTTTTTCCTCCTACTGACTTTATTGACCACATTGAAATTTTTTTTCTTCCCACCATCACATTTTTCATGGGACAATTTGTTATTTGGCCTTCCCTGAAAATCCTTCTGTGGAAAACAGAATGGAAGACAAGTGTCAAACTCTGTGAATACAGCCTGTGGCAAGTAACACTCCAGCTCTCAAACACCACCTGTACTATTTTTGTTTTGCTCCTCACTTCATGCTTTTCTTTCTTCATAACTGAGCACTAACACCTGTTGAGTGGCTTCAGCAGTGCCAAAGAGCACACTCCCTGCTCTGTTTCTCCAAGAAAATGAAAGGTGATGGATGACATGAAGTTCTGGCCACAATGCATTCAGTAGGATTTTCTGTTTGGACTTTTTGTGCCATGATTTCTCACCAGTTTGCAGAAATGTCATAATCAAATCTACACTATTTGAAGTTACCTTAAAAAGAAACTCTTGCCCCAACCGCAAACCATGCTGGTGGCTGCTACTTATTTTTATAAAGTGTCCTGAGAGAGAGGCCACCAGAGGGCTCAACAAGAGTGAGGAGGATTTAACATCCGGAGAGCACGAAAGATAGAAACTTCATATAGTAGGCAATAAAGGATTAAAAAAACATATTCAGTTCTAACAGTATGAACACAGCTTTGCCCCAAGAGCTCCAGGGAGCCGTTTCAAGTGCTCCCCTATCATATTCTATATGGAGTGACCTAGTCCAAATAGGAAACAGCACAATATACTCAATATTTGTATTGTTTTCTCTTCTTCTGCTATCAGTATCAGCTGAGCACTACACAAAACTTTAAGATTGTCCCTGCCAATCTTGTCTATCTCCAAAAATTTGATCCTGAAGGGGAAAGAAGTAGCAGAACAAAGCATGCTGGACAAAGCAAAAGAAGCAGACTGTAGCTAAGGCTGAAAGCCCAGAAATGAATTCAACTGGAATAGCTTCTCCTTGAAAAATCTTAACCTACAATCACTGTTGGTAGTTTTTACACTCTGAGCCAGTGTGTGGGAGCCAACTGTATGACCTAAAGAAACACCCACCCAAGCTGGCTGAAACCACAGCTGACTTCTCTAATGAACTGGCTCTGTTTGCTCTCTGGCAAGTGAGGTGTGGCACTGTGTCACCAGGTGGCAGGTGACACAGTGCAGCTGGACAATGGGGCATGGGCAGTCTTCAACAATGTGGTCACTGCATTTCAGGTGATTTCGAAACAACTGATGGGCAAAGAAGTGATGGTAATGAAGAAATTGGGTGTTTACGTTATGGCTACTTTTCTGGAGTTGAGGTAGGGTATGTTTTACTGGGCTGATGTAGGTATGAAAATGCCACATAGAAGAATACATGAATTTGAAACATGTATCTACAATAAAACCTGAAAGTTTTGTGTATTCCTGCGGTTAGGAGCCTGCGAGCCATTCCACACAGGCAAATCTTTGTGTCCTTGATTAACCTCAGCCAAAAACTCAAACAGGGCTGTGTCTGATTAAGGTCCACATTTGCAAGCTTCAGAAAATGCTTTGTAGAAAAGTGTGGTTGTTGGCCAACCCTGATTGCTGCACGTAAGTTACATCTGATAGGAGTAAAATGTGACAATTTAGACTGAAATTTCCTTAGAGACCAGGGAAGCACTATTTTTCTTGTTGATTTTGTACTCACTGCCTCAGCATAATTACCCCTTTCTTGTCAACATCAAAATAGGGTGGAGGAGAGGTTACCTTTCAATAGACAGGATAGATCCCTTTGCCTCTAACTTCTGAAGGCTACAGTTTGTGACTCACTGTGTCCACAGTGAAATGAAGTTGTGATCACAATTCTATTCTGATTCTAATTGTGAATATTCTATTCTGTGAATAGAATAGATATTCTGATCCAACACATGCTGAAAACAATGAGAGACTTTCTGTTGACTCAAATGGAAGCTGGGCCATGGCCTGAGCAGACACTACTGCACACACAACAAAACCCCTCTCCAGTTCTGGATGGCAAAAAAACATGGACCTGGAAACATTAAAGACCCCTGAGGTCAGGAATTGTCTACAAAACAAAAATCTAATAGAGGAAAAGCCAACAAGTGTACCTGTCTGCACTCTGCCTCTTTCTAGCCCTATCAACCTAGACAAAACTGCATCCAGAGCAGGTATTTATAAAAAATGTAAAAAGATAAGATCTTGGCAAAAGATAATATCTGGCCCAGAGTTTAAAATGTAGAATTATTATTCAATCTTAAAATAAAGTTTTCAAATAAAATAAACAGAAACTTGAAGAAATGAGTGTATTACAGCTTAGAAGCTAGAAAAGACTTGCATCAGGCTTTGTAGCATAGTTTTATCCTTGTCAAACATGAAAGTCAACATAGGATTTGCAGAAGAAGGGAAGCACGAGCACCCCACGGCCAGTGTCAGTCTCCATGCTCTATGGCAGCAGACCTACAGCAAACACCTGTATGTTTTTTTTAATGTTCTTCATATGGCTCCAATACAAAAACAGTAATGAAAAAAACTTACAATGATGGACAGCTAAGCCTGAAAATGAAACACACAAAACAGTTCTAAGAGTGTCAGGGGATTTGGAGGGAAGTAATCACAGAAGAATATATACTTTGGAAAGATTAAAAAAATTACTATGTGATGTTGGTACAAAATTGATTGTCAGGAGAAAAAGACAGCAGCAAAAAGGAATAGTGATCTTTTAACAGAAGGGACCATTAGTTTGGATGATTTGTAGGCTGGTCTTCACCTTGCCTCATATATCCCCAGGATGGAGGCACTATTATTTGAACAATTTGTAGGTGAGAGAGGCGTGGTATGGGCAGACCTGCTACCCTCACACAGGCAGGTATGTTTTGATATGTTGTCTGAAAGTGATTGGCACTCAGCAGACAGAAATGTTTCACTCAGGTAGGCCTCTCTAGGCAGATCAGTTCTTCCACCCAGCCTGAGCTTGGCAGGATGAGGAAGAAAAAAGAGGCTCTTCTTTAGTCAGCTTTTTTTCTACATTTGTTTTTCAGCAAATCAAGAAACAGACAATGACAGGGATTTCTGGGGATTAGTTATGGGCTTAACACATACATCCTGTATAAATGAAGAACAGGAAGGTCCTGCAGGGCTGTGCAATGGGAATGGAAACACAGTACCACAGGTAATGGATGCATCCTGACATCCTGTCACTGACTTAAGACCGAGCACTGACAAGGACCAAGAAGGCCCAGAGAACTTGTAACTCAAACTTGTTAGCAAATTACTGAGCTAGAACCTCATCCCTTATCCCATAACATGATTCACATGTTTTGAGTATAACCTCTTAATTGTATCTCATGATACCCATTATACTTCACATTTTAGGATTTGTTTCCTATTCCATTTAAATAGCAAAAGAGCTGGGGGGCGGGGAATATTTCTAAAGGTAAAAAGCTGAAACTGTTGATCATAAATCTCTCGATATATATATATGTTTTTACACACATATACCTACACGGAGGATGGATCCAAGCCATGGTGGTGGTGCCAGGTTTCCTAACGCCAGCACGCCGGGGCCTCGCCTCCGCCGTCCCCGCGCTCCCCCGCCTCACGCAGGGGAGGTGCCGCCGGCAACGCGGGGCCCAAGGGAGAACCCCCTTCCCGGCTTCGCATCACCCCACAGCCCCCGGGAGGCGCCTCCAGGTTCTGTGCTGACCCTCGCCCGGCCCGGCCCCGCCGCAGGTCCCGCCGCCACCTACTTCTTGCAGGGGATAAGCGCCTTCCTCTCCTCCAGGATGCGGAGGCGCTGGTTGGGGCCGTCGTAGGAGACGGCTGCCCGCGTGTTGCGGCCCGAGCCGTGCTCGTAGAACACGGTGCGCCCTTCCCACTGCTGCGGCGCCTGGCACGGCTCGGCCCGCGTCGCCGCCGCCCCACCGCGCAGGAGGAGGACGCCCAGCAGCAGGAGCAGCCGCAACGCCGGCGCCGAGCGCAGCTGCCGCCCGGCCGCCGGCCGCGCCATGCTCCCCTCCGCGCTCCCTCAGCGCAAGGCCGCCCCGCACGGCGCGCAGGCGGGCGGGCGGGCAAGCCGTGTCGGAGGGCGGGGG
>VYXF01007975.1:208078-221353 GCA_013397295.1 Polioptila caerulea
TCCCACGCCTCCCTCCCCGCAGCCGGAGGGGTCTGAGCGCCCTGGCTGTGCCTACTGCTCCGCCAGGGCTGCCCAGAGGGGCAGCGGCGAGCTCCTAGGCCTGGGCGCTCTGCGTGAGCTTGGAGAGGAAGGGGATACGCGAACAGGCGTGACCTGCTGGGACAAACTGCTTTAATGTTGCCCTAGATGAAGGCGTTTCAGTGCCTCCACACGGGCAGACATTGTCACCAAGCATTCCTTCACCACATGCATTCCTTCATCTCCCACTGCCCTCTTAGGTGTATCAGCTGTTGATCCTGCCTGCTCTGGATGTGCCTTCCTCACCCTTCACTAAGGGAAGGGGAAGCCCGTGTCTCACAGATGCTCCATCTTTGCAGCTCTGCTGCATCTGCAGAGGGCAACACCGGTGGCACCACGGTACCTGGCCGCGGCAGGTACCTCTGAGCCACGCTGGGCTCTCTCAGGTCATTGGGATAATCTGGCATTGACTTAATCTTATCTCAGCGGGTCCCTCAAAGACCAGGGAGCGGCATTTCCCACAGTGAAGAACGGGCCCGGAGATCCTTCCGTGCGAGGGGCAACACAGGTGGGCTGTGAAGGGAGCCCTTTACTCCCGTCTGGGCACGCCACTCCGCTCCATCAGGGATGTGTGGCTGCGGAGCACCAAGGAAAGGAAAATTTTAAAAAGCTTGGGAAAAGTCTGAAACCCCTTCTTCCACTCGTGTGCAGATGCGATTGGTGGGGGACAGAGGCGGGGAGAGCGAGGCGGCGGGCCGACTGCCCGCACAGCAGCCCCACACCGGCCCCGCGCTGCTCCGGCCCCGCCGCCCGCTCCCGGCACGGCTCGGCCGCCGCCGCTTCCCTCGTCCCGAGCAAACCGGGCCACGAGCCATCACCCCATCTGTCCGCCCGTCCGCTTCACGCCTTTCCCCTCCCGTGCCGAGCTCATGAAGGGAATTCTGCAACCCCCTGGAGGCGTCGGGAACAGCCGCCAGAGTTCCCTAAAGCCCGCAAAAAGTTTCTTTTCTCTTGAGAAAACGCGGCGTTATCGAGTTCAGCCCCGCGGGAAGAAGCTGCGGTTCCTACCGTCGCCTTCCCTCTCCCCGAGCCGGAGCGCAGAGCCCCGCGGCAGAACCGTGTGGTTTGGGTTTCCTTCCCCTTCTCGCCCCACTTCCACCTGAAGGAATTTATGACACAGATGAAAACTGAAACGGAGCTGGAGCGGCGGCCGAGAGACGCAGTGATGTCGCCGGGGGATTAAACGGGGTGGAGGTGATGTCACCGTGCCTGCACAGCAAAACGCACACATACACGCACACCCCCCACCCCCCGGAGGAGCGAGGCTGCCAAGGGAGCGCCATCGGCCCCACGTCACTCGTGCCACTGGTATAAATGCGGTCCCGCGATGTCCATGGCTGTCGGCGCGGCGGCTCCCGCCACTTGACTGCAGCAGGGCTCCGGGAGGCAGCGCCGCTCCGCGACCTTCGGCCGCCGGGTCCCGCAGGGCGGCGGCAGGCGGCGGCGGACAAGGAGGAGGAAGAGGATGCTGCGCGCCTTGGTGGCGGTGTCCCTGTGGCTGCGGGTGAGCCCGCGGGCGCAGGGCGCGCCGTGCGAGGCGGTGCGCATCCCCATGTGCCGCTCCATGCCCTGGAATATCACTCGCATGCCAAACCACCTCCACCACAGCACCCAGGAAAACGCCGTCCTCGCTATCGAGCAGTACGAGGAGCTGGTGGCCACCGGCTGCAGCCCGGTCCTGCCCTTCTTCCTCTGCGCCATGTATGCCCCCATTTGCACCCTGGAGTTCCTCTACGACCCCATCAAGCCGTGCCGCTCCGTCTGCCAGCGCGCCCGCGACGGCTGCGAGCCCATTATGCGCCGCTACAACCACAGCTGGCCCGAGAGCCTGGCTTGCGACGACCTCCCCGTCTACGATCGCGGCGTCTGCATCTCCCCAGAGGCCATCGTCACCGACGTGCCAGAGGGTGAGAACTCTGGGGGCAGCGAGAGGTGGGAGGGAGGACTCCCTCCATCCCCGCGGGACGCCCCAGGTTGGGACGGGGAGGCTGCGGGACCCCCACGCTCCACTACTGGAGTCTCTACCGACAGTTTTCACTTCCTGATGCAACTCTGTTTGCAGATGTGAAGTGGACGGACTTCACACAGGGCTTTATGGTGCCGGACAGACCTCTGGAGCCTGACTGCAGGAGCCGCGGCCAGGGTGAGCCTAGGATGATCCCCTGCCTCCACCTCCCTGGAGACAGAGTCCCTTTGACACCCCTCAACTTTTCTCCATTCTCTTCCTTTGAAGAGCGGTGCAGGTGCAAAAAGACAAAGCCTACGCTGTCAACCTACTTGGCTAAGAACTACAGCTACAGTAAGTGCATGGGGGAAATGCTTCACTTTGTCTGTCCCACACTCTCCTTGTGTCCCTGCAAGTTAGGCGGTTCTGTGCGGGTGCTGAACCTACACCAGGCCCCATTCAGCTAGTGTGGCATCAGAAAACTGCTCCAACACAGCCTTCCCAAGTGGATGTTTGCCTGGGGATACCTAGCTGCCCTTTTCCAAAATCCTCGAGTAGAACACACTATGTGCAGGCAGTAGTAGTGATTGCACAGATGATGGTGTGTTTCTGACAAAAGCGGTAAAATGTCAGTAATGTGCACCCTTCTGCTCTGCAGAAAGGGTGGTTACTGCTGCTAAGGTCATTCTAGTAAAGGCAATTACATGTGATGTGAGAGCAACAACTTGGCCAGCTCCTGTTTTCATCCAGCAGGTAGAATAAACAGGGATTTGCTACCCAAATAAAACTTGCAAATGTGAACCAGCTGCAGCAAAGTAAAAAGTTTTTAGAAATTTATATATGCTTTTGCTTACTAGCCAGAGTTCTGTCTGGTGCAGAATTGTCAGAGATTAACTGAATTCAGTGACAATTTCCAACACCCAGCCAATGAGATGGCCGATAGTTTTTTTATATGCTGTGCAACATACTGGCAATAAAAACAAGTATTAACCCCTCTTCCCCCTTGTCTTCCCCCTGCCTCAATTTTCTGATGGTGTGAGTCAGGAAGAACTCTAATTAAGATTAGATAAATGTCAAATTAAACCTAGTGTCAATGCAAAGCCCCTATTAGCTATTAATTTAATAATATAATAATATGCAGTATTGCTTCATTTTACACTTTGTGGGCATTTTCTCAGATTGTAGGTTTTTTCCCAGTCATTTATCCAGTTCTTCTGCAGTAGGATTACAATATAATTCAATTCCTATTTGTTTGATATTGAATGAAAGCTACATTTGTAGCTATTTGCCTCTTTATTAGCATGTTTGGTGGGAATAATCAAACTGAACCTCTAATTTAGGTAATTGTACAATTTTTTGTTCATTATAGCATTTTGATGCAATTATGCCACATATTCTTTTTATATAATTCCTTGATCTGCATTAATAAAACATAGACCTATGTTTAGGTGGAGCAATGAGCTTCCACAGTTGCCAGAAACATATTAAAGAGTAGTGATATCAAATGACTGTTCCAAAATGAAAGACAATTGTCAGCTGTATAAATTCTGATTCCAGTGATTTCAGTGGGAGAGTTCCTTGTGTAAAACCTGTATGTTGAGGTCCAAAATTTAATTCCATTGAATTTGTGAAATATTTTGTTTTTGAGATGAAAATTTTTATTCATCACCCTCTGAGATAAATAGACCTTTTTATATGGAAAATGAATTGAGGGACAAGATTTAATGAGTTGAAAATCAATCAATTTTTTTCTGAAAACCTTTCAAATAAGACCTCCAGCCAAATTGTACTTTTAGCTATCAGAAGCAATCAGACTTGAAAATGGATTGCGAGCCTCCAAAACGGAAATTCCTCATGTGTTTTGTGTCTGTTATATATGTCCTGATAAAGGTAGCACATAAACCTCAGACTGCACTAAAAGTGCTGGTCTCCTGTTTTCTACGTGTAAAGTTTATTCCAAATGTTATGAGGTTCTTGTGAAGGCTTTTGACCCGGTGGCTGGTAGGGGCAGGCTGTTCACCCTGTGATCCATACACTTCTCATGCTTCTTGCACTGAAGAATGTTTGGACGGTAGAACCATTTCTATTCTGGTATTTCCTAGAGACAAAATCCTTTATGTAAAAATCATACTTAATTTATTGGATCTGGTATTTCTCACAAGAGAGAAGGGGTGAAATGCTTTAGTGATAGGTAATGCCTGGCTTTGTAGGTACAAAGTTAGCTAGGGATCATTTCAGAGCAATCTGAGTGCTTCACCTTCTTGCATCCGTGCTGACATGCAGATTTCCTCAGTGAAAGGTAAAAATACAAATCATTGTGTATTCAGAGTCAGAAGAACCTGTTTCAGTGTCTTGTTTGTATAAGGATCTCACTATTGGTCAAGAATCCAAAGGCAAAAGATGAAAAAAGTATAGCTTAAGTAAATCATGGCAATCCTAAGCCTCTTAGTTTTTTGACTATTGTTTCTAGCCTTCTCTTGTTTCTTATATTTAAGACTAGATTTCGTGGTTACAATCTACAGCAAGTGATTTTATTATTGAAAAGACTGAATTCATGACAACTGTCTGTGAGGTAAATAATTCATTACTTAATCGGAAATAGCCACATGTGGCTGGAGAATGAATTAGATTTATGCAAAGGGTTGTTCAAGTCTGAGTTGAAGGAGCTGTTTGTGTATGTGATTCCAGGCAAGGTGGTTGGCCTGATCTGGCAAAGATTTAAGCACATGTTTAATTTCACAGTTGTCAACAGTCCTACTGAAAACCAAACCAAGATGAGGCCTCTGTTATTCTAAGCCACTGTTCATGCCCACACAGGCAGAAGTAGTTCTAGTTTCACAACCAAAACAACAGCCTCTAATTCAATATATTTTATTTAATTTTGAGATGTATTTAAATTTCTAAGACTGTTTATTGTTCTCACTCCTTTTTTCTACTTGCAGTCATTCACGCTAAAGTAAAAAGCGTAGAAAGAGGGAACTGCAATGAGATAACAACCGTGGTAGAAGTCAAAGACATACTCAAGTCTTCAACACCAATTCCTCTGTCCCAAGTGCCTCTTCTTACAAATTCCTCCTGCCAGTGCCCTCCTCTTCAGCCAAAGCAGGATGTTCTTATCATGTGTTATGAGTGGCGCTCAAGGTGAGCTGTGACAATGCGGTGCAGAAAAGTGTTAAAGCTGGCTGTGATAGATGGGAAGGATGACCAGCAAATCTCTTCCTCATCTTCCTCATAGCCTTGTTTTGCTGATAGTTTTTCTTAGGATAACTCATACATACACGTATGTGCTTCCATTACCTTCACAGCTGACTTTCTCCACTTCATCAGCCTCAGCTCTGCACCATGATGTGGTGTTTACAAAATTTGGCTTATGCAAAGAGCATAAAATCTGGTGGCATGTGGTGCTGACAGCGTACTGATAAAGTATCATGCAGCAGTTCAGTCACCTCCATCTTGGGAGTGTTTTTCCAGGACCACTTTCCATAAGGATGAGCTGCTTTGTGTGCAACAAGCCCAATGGTGGCTGTGGATGATGGTCTGTGTTGGCAGGACCATGTTGAAGGCATCATTCTGTCTCACCAAGGGAGTGGGCAGGAGATGATACACATCTTCTGTCAGCAAAGCTGCTGGAGTCAGAGCCGGGCCTTTTCCACTGGCCTGTCCATAGCTTGGACCAGTGCCATAAATGAGATGTTTCTGATCCCACAGCTGTACCGGGACTAGCCAAAGCTGCAGACATAGGAGCTCCAGCTCTCAGATGGCAGATGAAAAGTAAATACTCTCAGAGCAGCTTGCCAGTCCTGCTGTATGATTAAAATTAAAAACAAAACAAAACTAACTTTACCAGACCTTTCCTCTGGTAGTCAGCCTAGCCCCAGGCATGGAAGGAAATCCAGCATGCTGGTCTGGAGGGCAAGGAGCGATGAATCACAGCTCCCTTTTTTCCCTGGTTCCTTGAGCCAGAAGGGGACATCCCATCCGCATTAGCACCCCAAGTGCACCAGTAGATGCCAGCAGAGCAGGTTGTGGTGCTTTAGGTTCTGTGTAGGCCTGTGTGTTGTGGTTTGGAGGCAAGGCTGTCTGTGTAAAATATGCAGGCTGGTTTTGCATACTGTGATGTTGCTGGTAATTGGTCACGCGCACTTGTAAGGACCAGACAACATCCATATGTGGGACGTGATGGGCCATGTCCATGTTTTTAATGAATTTTATGTTGATATTTTGGAAACATTTTATAGGTGTTTCTAAAATTTGCCATCTGATATCTTATTAGTTTAACTTGCTTTTTTGTGAGCTAGCAAACACAGTAATTTATTACTACCCATCTCTTTGTCCCTCCAGGTCTGGAAGTATTTCACAAATATTAATGTAGAGCCCTCTGTTTGTGTTAGTCATTTTAGGAATACAAGCTCTGACTCACATAGAAGGACTATGACCAGAACAGTGGTGGAGGAGCTCTGGGTTGCAGAGGATCCTCTGGAGTCTGTTAGGAAAGGGAAATTTCATAAGTCAAAGATCACAATCGGCATCTCCATTATTATGGAAAAACACGCAATTCACTAAATATCTTGTGATGGTTTTTAAAGGTCATTGAGGTTTTTAATTTCATATAGTGTACTAAAATGGATTTGAAAAAAAAACATAAACTATTATATGTTCTTCCTGTTGAACTTAGTGGCAGGAAAACAGAAGGTTTTGAGTTACCGCATTTTTTTTAAATGACAGAGGCAGAATGGGTGGAAGCTGTATCTCCTCTGCAATAAATGCCAAAATACCTATTGCCTGTTGTTAGGGTTAGAGCTTCACTAGATAATTTGACCTGAACCAAATCTGTACCAGATGTACCCCATGTTGTGGTTTCATTCATGGCAGTGTGGCCTTGGCATCAATCCTGTACATTAGTCCTCTAATTTCTCATCCAAAAGAAAAGGAAATGTACAACATATTGGTCCTGATTGCCCAGGGATTGCACTCATGTTAGGCCTTTTATGTTTGGTCAAACTGGATGCACAGTGGCTAATTACTACAAGGTGCAGCATTTTATACTGTGTTTGAGCTGCTAAGAGTAACAACACTATTCATGGAAACTGGAGGTCCGACCTGCTACACTGTTCACCAGCCAGAACAGTGCTGTGTGATGTTGTGTGCATTTATAATAATATCTTGATGTTTCCAGCCAACGCTGGTGTCTAAGTCAAAAAACCCAGAATTTTAGTGAAATTTTTATTGGGGCATGTTAAGGCTCAACCAACAAAAAAAAAAACAAAAAAGTTGTCTCTAGGTTGGGACATGGAAAGTGAGACATCAAACTGCTTTAGAATAAGCTGCTTTAGGAACTGTTTAAGGCATATATATTTGATAGTCACATTTTTGTTTTGTTCATTTCATAACACCTAGATTCAATGTTTTCATGCAGGAGCTTGCCAGATTTCACTAGCAGGCAAGTGTGGCAAGTATCACTAACCATACATCTTCCAAATTCACCTTAAAGCACTCATTAAGGAGTTAGATGTAGGAAACACATACTGCCATCCTCATGTATTTATAGGTAGAAATGGATACAATTTTAAGTGATCATATAATAATATTATTATTGTTTCAGCTAAGCTGTATTAGCTGGTGCATGTGAAACAGCTTCTTTTTTAAAGTCAGAAGTGAAATGCCTCAGTTTAATCTGCTCTTCACACACACAAATGTATGGTTTCCTGTCATCCCATACATAAAACCTGTCAGTACCAGTACCTGTGGGTGCATTTCAACCCCAATCTCTGTTAAATCATCTGGAATGGCATCTCAGGAATTAAAATCAGAAATGCCTATAACTTGTGTGTATATTTCTTTTTCAGGCTGATGCTTCTTGATGGATGTCTAGTTGAAAAATGGAAGGACCAACTAAACAGAAGATTTAAGGTAGATGCAACTAAAGAAAAGAATGGTGATGTTTTTGACAAAAAAAGTGAAACACCTTTGTTTTATTTCAGTATTGATTAACTTTGATGACTTTCAGATATCTGTAGCTCCTCTGAGTATCATTATTTTCACTTGAACTTTTTCAGCCCTCATAGTTACCCAAGTATAAGTGAAAATTTGAATACTTTAATTGTGTGTTTTGGAGTCTATAAAATTTTATTTCTATTTAATTTTACCCTGTGGAATGATCTTTGTGAGAACTCAGGTTTCTTACAATAATGTGTCTAGGAATTTCTTTCATGTCCCTGCTACTGCAAGGAGCAATGATATGAAAGTGAAGGTGATGCTCAGATGAGTACATAGCCCACATTAGATAAGAAAGGAAGTTAAAATCCTCTGCACTGGATCAATGGGGTTTTTTTTTGCATTAAAGATTGCAGGCTGGAGACACGCACTTCTCACCAAAGACCCACCCAAAGGATTGGACATGGTCTCTCTGGATTCAGGAAACACTGGAAAGTCTTTAGTATAGGGACATGGGTGGCAGGCACTGCAGATGCCCCTGATTTTTGGAACTTCGGGGTAGCACTCTACTTGTAAACTCCTCTTTTTAATGGAAGGAAAGGATGGATTGAGAGAAGGTCTGATTCTTTCTCCCACTTTTAGAGATGAAGGGAAGTTATTTTTGGAATTCAGAAAGGTTTTAAGAGCACTGAGGAAATACATGTATGTTAAAAGACATACATGCATGTTTGTTTTAATTATGAGTTGATTGGTAATTGATAGAGAGGAGGAACAGAGATGTAGGAATCAGTAAGCAGAAGCTTTTAGATTACAACTTCTTTCAGGAAATAGCATTCAATGCGTCTCTCATACCCTCCGCACTTACTTGTCTGAAACCTATATGTGGAAAAGAAAACACGCTTTAAATCTTTAATAAATAAATACATGGTGAGTGCAGAGGACGTCATGTGGGATTTAGAAGAATATTGACATATGGCTTGGATTCCTGAAATCCTTTAGCTCTCAACTTAATGGCCTGTTACTGGCACACAGTGTGTTTTAGTCATCTTCTCACATTGTTTTGTCTTTTCTAATTGTGCCTTGAATCATATTTGGGCATTAGTTTTCAGATTGTCAGATAGATGCATGACTGCCTAACAAAATGCCCTTCAAAGCACATGTCATTTCCTCTCATATTAATAGTTTCAGAAACTGAATCCGCATTTAAGCATGTTTGAGTGGGACACAACTAAATGTCTGTTGATAGTTTTGGTTTTATAAAGATGCATGAAATCACTCTGACCACACAAAGCCGGTATGAAGCTAGATATCACAGTGGCTTCATTTTAATGCCCATCATTCACCTCTGAAGACTTGCATCCAAATTTTTTCTTGAGTTGCCACTTAAAATGGATGTTATGAGCTGTCTGTCAACCACAGAAGACAGTTGTTAACATAACCACAACATGGCTGGTCTTTTCTCTAGCCAGGACAAGAGTTTGAGCTGCAACAAAGTCTGTGCAGAGATACTGAATAGGGCAGCTGGAGAGCATTTCTCTTTCTCTGATCACTGTATAAATCCCCTGCCTTTGGGAGTTTCAGAAGGGAAAGATAATAGAGGGGAGAGGTGAGACCCTTTCTGGCTTCTACTACCTACTTTTTTCCCTTAAAATAGGTATTTCTGTTCTTAGAGGTGAAAGTCCGCAGTCTCTGTTGCTGTTTTTTGTATCCCTCCATATTTTGGAGAGCTGACCAGTAAAACTTACTGTAAAAATCTATTTTGTAACTACTGCGCTATTGGTTTGAAAAGCTGACGGCTGTTATCTTTGGTAGGCTTGTTGCTTTTCGAAATTTCTTGGGAATGCTGCTGAATAATGCTGCAGATGCATTATTCAAATCATGCCATTGCAACTCTCAACAGTGTGATTTCACTGTGCTCATTGTTATTGTCTGTCCATAACATAAGCTGGTTCATGCCCAGTCCTCTGCACTCCAGGTAAAAGCAGAAGCAGAAAGTCAATATCAGCTCCCGTTGTAGCTGTGTGCTTAAATATATATTGTGAAAGGATAGTTTGATTCCTGCAGACTTCTCTGAGGAAAAGTTAAGTAGCATGTTCAGCAAGACAGCAAAGGGCCTTGCAAAGGACTTCCAATGTGCTGATCCTGACTTTTTGATGGCATGATGCCAGCTCCCCTCTATTTCTGAAAAGGTACTCAAGTGCAGCATTGACATGAGATGGGCAATTGTCATTTCCATCCCCTGGTATTGTGGAAATTGCCTCTAATCTAGAACATATTGGAGGTTCTCCCTGCAATTAGCCATAACATACTGACATCAATAGCCTTGCAATATAGAGCATGAAACTGTTAAAGGCAGCACTAGCATCAGTGGTTCAGGAAAGCTTTGACTAAGATGTAATTATTTATGATTATGTCCTTCCCTAACTCATCTTCTTTGTCTTCTGCATTTCTACAGAGGTGGGAACAGAGACTTCAAGAACAAAAGCGGCGAACTGCACGCAGTAAGAACCAGAATTCAGGACGCAGTGGTCAGAGTGGAGCCCTGAAACTGCAAACCAAGAACACCAACCCACTGATTAGTGGCCCCAAAAAGGCCATTAAAATAAGAAATGGCCAGAAAGAAATGAACCCCAAAAAAGTATGAGTGTGAAAGTCCTGAAAGGAAAGATTTTCCCTGCATGACAAGGATCACAATCTGGCTTGGTCGGAATGTTTTATTAATTTGGAACTCATCGACTTAAAAAAAATCATGTCAGTTTCTATATAGACCTTTTTGCTGCACTTTACTGTTACAAGGTTTGCTTATCCTTTCAAATCACTGCAAGCCTTAGAGCATAGGTTTGCACTAATATGAGGAAGGCATATTCCAGCTGACTGAGCTTTATCTTTGGGCTTTGATTTCACATCTAGGTAGAATTAGCCTTGGCTGCCAGAGCTTTTGACTCCTTGTACCAGCCTGGTCTGCTTCTCTGCCAGATGTTGGAGAGCTGCAGGGAGTTTCTCCTCAGCTACTGTAGTAGTTGGTGAGCTAGTCTGTGAGTTGGTCTGTGAATTAGCTGGAAGCTCACTAGATTTGGCAGCTGAGGAGCAGCAGAAGACTGGTAACCTCTGGCAGATATCTCAGGCAGCAATGACTTCAGCAGCTGGAGCTGAGCCTATCTGCTGTTTGGAATCACAGCTCTTGTTCAGAGAGCTAATTGAAAAATCTGTATTTTTTTGAAAGGGCAGATTAAAGTGAACAGATTTGTGAAATTCTTAAAAGAAACACATTTGCTGTAATATAGTTTTGCTATGAAAACTGGAATAGAAGCTTTATTCTAAAGATAACTGACAGCTACTGTACAGTATTAAGGAGAGGATAGGGTTTCGAGTGACTAAGTAATCATTCAGATAACTTTTTATCATTTGATACCATATTTCTTACATTTCTCTGAGATCAAATAAATAAATAAATAAATCAGCCTTGTTCATATTAATGAGCTTCTCAAAGCAACTGGCTATCTGCAGTTTTTCTTATCAGAGAGTAACATTTATCCTGAAAGGGATAACAGGAAAGCAGATGCTTTTATTTATGCGGTAAGTTTACTGACTTAAAATTTTCTGTTTGAGGTATTAGAACAGCAAAGGTGATATAAATCTAATTGACATAATTCCTATTATGCTATTCCTTCCAAGGTGTACTTGGATGAGGCAGCATAGATAACACATTCTGATTTCAATTTCATGTAACACATAAGAAGATCATCAGCCTTAAGATCAGAAGAGCTCTTGATAGATGCCTGAAAAACCTTCAAGATTTCCAGCAGGAAGACTAAGGACTAGACTGGTCAATTCTGGTAAAATGAGGATTTTTATAATACAGAAGTTCTACGTCAGAAAAAATAATAGGAGTTCTGTGTAGATTATCGTAAGGAGTAACAATTGGTCATGTCAGTATGTTGATCTTTGCCATGACAAGAATTCCATTGAAATTTGAACATGTGAAATTCACAACAGATTATGCTGAAGTGATTTTGGAAGCAGCAATTATACACTTGGTAATTTGCTCAAGTAAATTTGAGACATTCATGCCAAATTACAATGCTTAAAAAAAACAGACAGATGAGTGACAAGAAAATGGAATAATAGCATATGGAATAGTTCAGAGGGAAAAAAAAAACAACCTAAATTGTCGTTGTTGAGCTTTTAGCAACTGATTAAAATATACAAAGGTCAGCAGTTGAGTGTAGCCCTACTGGTAATTTTGGGCAGTACTTTGTTGACATGGAACAACTGCAGCAATAGATCTTAGTTTCATTCCAGGTGCCAGGAATGCTGAGCATATATAGCATCTATTGACTTTAGTAGGAATGATGTGTGTTTGGCATGTCTAAAAAAATAGACTAAAACTTAGGTGCTTAAATGCAAGCTATAGGTGTAACCTTAATCATGTTCAGTGAAATGGAAAAACTGAAATGGAAATCAAAGGAGACAGAATTTCAGTTGCAGGTGACTAATTTAGGTGAGTTTGAAAATGCTGCCTTAAGTAAGCATGATCTAAAAGATCAGTATGATTAGAAAACTTCTAAAATAGTTTTATGTACTCTGTAGCAGGAATACTTAAGCTTTGATTACCTTTTGATCCCAATATAAAGTACCACAATAAATGTATATACAATTAGTCATTAAAGAATGAGCGACAGTCACATCAATGTGATGTTGAAATAACAAATACTGAAGTCATGATATATCACTTAAAGAAATTTTATTGCGAACATAGTCAAATGTTAACAAACAAATGTGTTTGTTAAATAAAACTTTTAGAACAGCTACCTAGACTATTTTACAACTGTTAAAATCAATTTTTTTTTTCTTTTTGTCAGAGGAAAAAGCATACAAATTATTTTATCCAGAGAATTGTCACAATGCCACCTCCAAGTTTCTGTCATTAGATTGACCATTTTACCATGCTGGAATAGACATGGATGCACTGAGCCACGTGTTTCCAAACTCCTTAACATTTTTATGTATACTTTAT
Source organism: Polioptila caerulea (assembly GCA_013397295.1). NCBI lineage: Eukaryota > Metazoa > Chordata > Aves > Passeriformes > Certhiidae > Polioptila > Polioptila caerulea. The sequence goes on from VYXF01007975.1 coordinate 221,053, forward strand.
GCTGACTAACTTTCAATCTGATATGGTAAAAATATGGAAACAGGAAAGGCAGTACAACAAAAGGAAGGAATATCTTTATACAAAGAACAGACAAGCAAGGGATAAATTAAAAGGTAGTGTGTTTTTCAAAACACATTTTTTCCTATATTTTAAGAAGCCATGAGTCAACCCAATTCAGCACTAATGCAAATCAATCCATTTTGAAAATCCTCTGCAATTATTAAGTCCCTGTGATGTCAACTGCCAGCTGAATCCAGACCCAGAACATCCGCACCCTCCAGCCACCTTCCCTTCCCTTCCC
>VYXF01007976.1:12956-68458 GCA_013397295.1 Polioptila caerulea
CAGTCCCCCTTCCCCTCGGTGCTCGCCGCACCACTAACTCTGCCCGGCTGACAGGCACTCACTCTCTGCTCCTCGGGATTTAGGGAAGGCTCCCAAATGGAGCTGAACGCTGGCAGGGGCCCTGTCTTTCCCTAGACACCTCTCTCTGCCTTCCTACTTCGCTGGGACCCATGGTGGGGCAGGTGGTGAGGGAGGAGGGAGGGCTGGGGATGCTCTCAGGGTCTGGACCATCTCCATCGCTCCTGGCACCGAAGCACCCATCCGGCTGCCAGTGTGAGATGAGGGCTCCAGAAGCCCTGGCTGCCCCTGGGGCATCTCTGGGATGCGGCGTGCTGCTCATGGGGTGTGAAGCCAAGCAGCTCTCACAGGGAGGAGAGGCAAGCGAAGCGCAAATGGAGGATCCATCTTTTATTGACGAGGTCCTGCCTCGTGACAAGCGCTTTCTGCTGGCTGCCACTGCCAGTGGCCCCCGATGGCAGCATGTGGCTGTTAAAAATTAACCATCTGCCTGGGAGAGGAGCAGGGAAAGGAGGAGAAGTGGAAATGGCAGAGGAAGAGGATTTCTTTGCAGTGCCAGCCTTGCATCATAGGGATGCTGGGGAAAGAACCCCTGCCACAAGGGGGGAAAGGGCAGCTACCTCCTCAGCATCTGTGCTGGACATCATCCTGGTTTTGCTTCTTGCTGCCAGCTCCAGCTCAGTGATGAACAGGAGGTAACAAGCATGTGAAAATAGGTTTTAATAAAAACTACATCTGAAAGGCTTTTGGCCTTGGCCTCCCAGGATTGAGCCAGGTTTTCCAGAGCCACCATCACTGGGAGCTGGAGCAGCCAGGGGCTGGTTTGAGCAGGAGGCTGGGGAAAAGTGCTCAGTGCGCAAACCATGCGCAGCCTTTGGATGAAATTCACTCCAGCTTTTTGGGCCCTGCTGTTCATAGGAAGAGCGTTGGTAAATATTGTTGCAGCTACGTACTTGCCTTGTCAAATAACTGCTAACAGGCAGCACCTGCCCTGCTCAGGGAGGCACACAGCCAAGGAAACAGAGGTGCACGGAAGCTCTGAGGGGCTCTTGGGAAAATCCAGGCTGAGACCTGATGTTAGACAGAAGCAATATTATCTGATGTCAAATATCAGTGCGGTGGGGAGGGTGTTGGTGACACCTTCCCACGCTCCTGTGCAGCTGCCGGTGGTGTGGTTTTGGTGGGTGGGTGTTGGAGACTGGTACCACCATCCAAAATGGAGCGCCTTTGCCAGATCCTGCACACAGCAGTGGGACCAGGAACTGCAGGATGGATGGTGGGGCTGGCTTGGAGTTATCTGGCAGAGCACTGAGTGCCTGCATGCCAGGTTTTGGTATCTGATGTTTTCCTCCCTGTTTCAAGTGGGCTTTGCAGGAGCTAAGAAAGATGAACTCACTCCTGCTCAGCGGGACCATGATGCTGCTGTCCCAGCTCCATCCTGTTGGAAGCAGTGATGCCGAGGGCTGTGCTCAGCCTCAGTGTTACTGTTGGAATTGGAGCTGGCATGGCTGTACTGCTGGTGTTCCAACCTCCCTCCACCCTGTGCCTGGGAAAAGCCAGGAAAAGTGAGCCCAGACGCAGCCTGATCTTGCCAGGGTGAGCAGCCACCCCCCTCTCACCTTGTGTCCCCCTTGTCCTTGCAGATGCGCTGGCTCCCTCCCTCCGAGGCTGGTTCTCAGGGCTGGAAGTCCCGTCAGTTCTGCTGAATGCCGGGTGAGTGACACAGTCCCACTGCCATCCTGCTGTGCTGGCTGGGGACCACCTCCACCTCCACCCTGAGCTTCCCCCACTGCCACTCCTGGGGTCTCCAGCAGCTCAGGGTGGGGGGACACTTTTCAGCAGACACCTGAAAGTCCAGTTGCCCTCCTTGTCCCCAGAAGGATATGTCCATGCCACGATTCACCCCTACACTTTCCCACATGTCCTGGAGCAGGATGGAAGGGCACCATGCCAGAGGGGGCTGTTGTGATGGAAAAGGCAGCCCTGACACAATCACCTCATTAAACCTAAAGGAAAACTATCCCGGCAGCCCTGGGTGGTGGGGCTGTCAAAACAAGAAGCACAGCCTTACTGAGCACCCAGCTGCCCAGCAGGAGGGAGGGACAGATCCCATTCCATCTGGGACCTCTTCGGATGGAAAAAGCTTTGCACGATACGCTCTCCAAATAACTTCAGCCTTTGTGGATAAATAAACAAAGGGGACTCAAATGGAAGAGGGAAAAGAGCCTTGGTGGATACTGAGCACTGCTTGCCCAGCAATCCCAGCCTGCCTGGACCATCCTAGCTGGGAACTATCCTTGCTGGGAAGCCTCCTGTGGAGAAATGCCAGTGGATCCAAAGCTGTGGCATCAGCTGCCCATGCTTGCACGTGACTGCTCTGCCCATCTGCCTGGCATCTGCAGCCCTGTGCTGCAGCCACGAGGTCCCTCAGCTGGGAGGGCAAGAGGCCCAGCCCTGGCTGCAGCCGGGCCCAGACTTGGATCCATAAAGAATTCTCTGGCTATTTTAGGGCCAGCAGATAAAAATAGGGAGTAGGGAGGCTTTGGGAACCAATGGTTCTTCCAAAATATGCAACATGCCAGTGTTTCCAGATAAAATGTAAGCAGAGACGTAGTTGGGAAGGGGAGATGAGCAAATCCCTTGAAACAGGTCCACCAACCCAAGAATCACAGTGGGTGGTGAGGATGGAGGGTCAGGGACCTCCTGTTTCCCTTCCAGGCTCCTCCAGCTGGGAAGGGCACAGCCCAGAGGGTTTGGCTGAGGGCCTGCATCTGTCTGTATTTGCTGCCTGGAGCCCATCACAGTGGTGCTGATCCCAGAATCAGTTAGGTTGGAAAAGATGTCTGAGATCACCGAGCCGCATCTTTGGCCAAACTAAGCTGCCAACTGTCCCTTCAGGAAGTGCTGGATCCAGTCACTGTGGAATGGCCCTTCCCCAGGGCACACTGACCTCAGTCCCCAGTGCCAGCGCCCCTCACTCTCCGCTGTGTCCTCCCACAGGTCTCAGGTGTGTGATGGTGGCCTACAGTCAGTCTTGTGGGTATTAATGGAGTCTTCCAAGGTGGCTACTGGGTTGATGTGCTCTCCACAGGACCTCAGTGTGCTGGTAAGGATGCGACCCTGCGGGCTTGGCTGCTTTGGGAAGGGGGCAGAGGAGTGAGGAAGCCAACACAACGTCCCTGAGGGAATAGACCCTGAGGCTGGCAGGACCCTGGGGCTGCTCCAGCTACTGCCATTCCCACCTTTATCACTGTTATCTGGGGTGAGAGTTTCCACAGCCAAGGAATGCCTCTCGGCTTTGAATTACCCCCGCTAATCTCATCTCCGTCCTTGCTTCCTGCCTTGGATCAACAGAGACCGAATTCCTCTCAACTGCAAAATGCAACTCAAACTTAACTCCCAGCTTCCCAGTTCAAATCCCGGGGACTACAGCCAATGGGAGCAACAAAGTGGGATCTGTGGGGTTTTTTATGCCTGGGATGCTACAGTCTCTCCCTGCAGGCATTTCCCACCTTTCCCTCTCCCTGCTAAACAACTGTCCTTAGGGTCCTGACACGAGTTTCCAAAACAAGCCTCCCTCTCCCCTACCTTGCTTCCTTCCTTCTACGAAGGAAGAGAGATTAACCACAGCCCTTTTTCCTCCATCACAGCTGCTCTTTTTTCTTAACACCTCTCTTTGTTGTTTCAGGCTTGAAAAAAAACCTCACACAAGTTCGGATTCCTCCAAGACTTTCCCACAGCCTCTATCACACATCTGCTCTCCTAGAAGAAAAAAGAAAAACATACCTAGTAATAATATTTTCCTCTTTTACACTGTATATTTGTAAGGAAGAGTGTGTTACTCCTGAAAGCATGGTTTGACAGGCATTGTTGTAGTGTTTGAAAAGGCTTTTCAAATGGAACCATAGGAAAACAGACTACAAAAAATAGAAAAAGAAAAAAAAAACTAAGAAAAAAAAACCAAAACAAGAGCAAGTATTTTTGTACCAAAGCTCCTCAAGAGGACAATCTTACACCGGGTTGGACCACAGGTTTTGTGCTTGACTTTCGAGGTGTGTAAAGAAGAGTCTTGTTCTCCCCCGGCCCCGTCAGCTGCATGTCGAAGGCATGATGTCCACAAGTGTGAGGATGTCGACACACACGATGTGCGTTTGTAGGAATTGTGCTCCCTCTGGCACAGGGACTGTGCTCTGGCCTGGCAAGGCGGCTGCAGACACTACAGTATTACTGTTTTCTTCCCAGTTGCACCAAATGACGAGCAGGCAGGACAATCAGGAACTTTATTCCCGTGTTGTTTTTTTTTTTTTTTTTACCTTGGGGCTGCGTTCATAGCTGCTGTGCAAAGCTTCCGTGGGGTACAACAGCTCGGATCAGGGATGGGCAGACAGCCCACACACGTAGCAAGGTGATAATTTGCCTCCTCCTCCTCCTCCTGCCATGACTGCTCCAAGCTGTTACAGGCAACGTAAACTGCTGTACGAAAAAACGTACCAACAAAATCCTTGTTTTGCCAGCTTCCTCGAGGTTGGACATGAGTTCTGAGGGGCTTTCCAATATGCTGAAGAGCTGGCCTGGCCTGGCCTGTGATTTTAGTGCCGATGCTACGCTGGTCCAGCTGCTCCCTGCGTGGCATTCCCATGTTTCCATGTGCAAAGACGAGAAGGGAGGCTGCCAACATCCTTTACAGAGATAGAGTACCAGCAGAGAGACTGCGTGACAAACTAGTTCTCCTTCTCCTTGCTCCAGGAGGAATTGGGAAAGAGAAGAGAGTAAACTGACCCAGAACTTCTGTCAGGTTTCAATTTCTTGCAAAGGGAGGTGCAGAACTTCTCCTTCCTTTGCTTTCCCTCGTCTCCATTCCAGCTGCAGGGAACACTGAGCTCAGCTGCTGCCCAGGCCTTGCCATAGCCGGTTTTTCCCAGCTGTTTGTGGTTAAACATCACCTTTTCTTTTTTCCTTCCTCTTGTCCTGTGGGTGGGCCAAAAGACAGCTGAGATTCTGGCCATCAGGGTGGGACAGGGGGATGAAAAAATGGGGTTTTTCCCAATCAGAAACTGTCCCGTTGGGGTTTTCTGTAAAAAATGGGCCTGATAAAAGTGATGTGAGAAGAAATCAAATCCAAGACAAACCTCAGAGTGGCTCTAAAAGGAACGATACCAGCGTTCCCAAGTGACGGACTAACTCTTTTAGCAAACTATTTCCTGTACTTTGTCTCGTGGAGAGGAGAGAAGCTTCCACATTGTCTACTCTGCTTTTGGAAATATGTTTAAAGGTACTTTTCTATTGTAATTTTTTAAAAATAAAACCGGTGATTATTATAAGTTACGTGCAGAGTGTCGCTGTGTGCTGTGTATCTGGCTAGGAATAGGGAGAGTGATCCCAACACGCCCCTCAGGGCCTTGGCAAACATCAGCCTCTTTCCTCCCTCGGGAAGAGCTGAAAGCACTGTGAGGCTCCTGGTTGATTTTTCAGGGCAGATGCCATCGTCCTGTTTGGCTCTCGTGGATCTCTAGGAAAGCTCCAAAATCCAGGCTGGAAGGATCAGCAGGCTTTAAAGAAATGACTCCAAGTTTACAAAGATGTTATCAGTTAGTTTTTAAACCTACTAATCTTGGCAGAGAGCACAGGAGCTAGGATGCAATTTTCCATGAGCTCAGCCTCGGCTGAGGCAAATGTAACCTAGAGACGAAGGGCCTGATTAGCTCTGTATTTTTTTTAACACGCTGGGAATTTTGAAAAACTCGGGTTTGTAAGCCCAACCTAGAAATTCCTCCTTCTTTCTTTGCTCTGCTTCTATGCTGACAAATGTGACCAGCACCCCCAGGAGCTTCAGCCAACAGGCTAGGCTTCAAAAATAAAGTGCCAGGAGCAAGGTACAGCTTAGCAAAGGCAGCCTGGAAAACGGGGTGTAAAGGACAGGATTAAAAAAGCTACAAGCTCCAGGGTGGAAGGAAGAGGCACGGCAGTTATTTGAAACCCCTGGCTGGCAGGGATGAGTTAAGCCCTTAATGCTGGATGTTAATCCCGCTGCAGCCACTGCCCCACCGCGAGTCACAGCTTTCACAGCTTTCCTTCCGAGTTGCATCTAGTGGAGAGGTTTGTTGGCAGGCACAGGGGAGGAAGGGAAGGGAGCCACAACACTGCTACTCAGCCCAAGAGCTGCTCCAAGCAGCAGCAACTGGCCAAAACTTCTGTCCCAGGCACCACTTTAAGGGACACGCAGATGTTTTTGGGAGCAGATTCAGCAGCAAACATCCTCCAGCTAAGAGAGCCATGAAACGTGCACACACTCTGGGCTTTGCCTGGGCATTGCATCTACTCCCAGATCTGTCCTGCGAAAGGAAGTGGGGCCTTTCCCAAAATATTTAACCTCTTGAACCACTTCCCCCCCCCCCCGATTTCCCCCAAAAGCCAGCCTGTTTTTGTCTCTGTGCTGATGAGCATTGCCCTCGTGAACAAGGGGCGGGAGCAGCGCGCTGCTTGCCTGGCGTCCCCTTTGCCCGCAGTGACCTTTCCCCCTGCGGCTGGGGGAACATTCCTTCCCTGTGACCAGTGGGGCACTTACAGGAAGGCCCAAGCTGCTGGCTGACACTGGAGCATTGCAAAATGGGATAAGGGACTCCCAGGCCAGTGCTGCCATCCGATACCAGGGATTGGTCCTGGGGGATATGAACAGGCAGAGCTGGAAAAACCAAAGCGACATTTTGCACTCTCATTGTTTCCGTTTTTCCCAAGTCTTTTTTTCCCCATCCCCCTAGCATAAGGCTAAGCTCAGGGATGGGGGGATGCAGGCAGCTCCTTCCTGTGCATCCCTGCACAGAGGTTGGCTGACTGGCAGCAGGCTGGAAGCAGCTGCAAAGGCAAGGAACAGCCTGGCAGGGTCTATGAGAAAAAAAACAAGGCTGATTCCCCACATCAGGCAGACACAAGCGAACAGCAGAGAAATGGGAACAAGGTGGGAGAGGGAGAGCTGTGCCTCTCACAGGATTTGGGGTGGATGGTCAGGCAGCAGCAGAAGGGACTGGGGATCCTGCTGCAGGAATGGAGATGCACCAGCCAGGCCAGGGAGAGCAAAGGGCAGACAGAGCCGGCGCCAAGGCCGGCAGCACCCGCAGCCCAGATGGGGCAGGGAGGAGGAGCAAGCCCAGCCCTGCTCCTGGGAGAGGGGGAGAAGGAATAACAAGGCTGGGAGAGGAAAGATCTGAGGGCACCAGGGCTTGGCCAGGCAGCTTTAAAGGCTGAGACACAGGCTGAGAGGGAAGCTGGTGGCTAGGAGCAAAGAGATGGGTGGCTGGGGCCTGGCACAGCGCTTGGCATGGATTTGTTCCTTGATTCCTAAATGGGAAATCGAGAGGTGTCACCCTGCAAGGGTCACTGAACTGCCTGAGAGCTGCCAGGCGAGGCTGCTCCATTCTCCCTGCCTGCACAAACAGGAGGACATTCCAACCCAAGGGGATGAGCTGGGTGCTGCAGATGTGATCTGCCCCAAGAGCCAGGCTCCAGCCAACACCTGAACACTGCCACCTGCCTCGCTCAGGGTACAAACCAAGAGGACAGCAGGGCTTAAAAAAGCAAAGCTGAGAAATACCATTAGCAGGTCCCTGAAATGCTGCCTCTAAAACACTGCGAAGTCAACCATTAGCAGAGTCTGGACTTCATCTCTGCAGTCTCCATAATTAATAACCAGCTCAGGAGGGAATAGAGAACACAACCAAACTGATGGAGGCAGGAAGAAACCGCACAAGTACTTCAGGCCTTGGATGCAAGCCCAGAAGTGCAGGTATATAGTCAAAAAATTAACTTAATGGGAGGACAACGTCCTGCCTTAACCATCCTTTTCCCCTGCTGTGCTTGTACTCTGCACAATGTCCAACCCACGAGGCCGGTGCAGTTCGACACGTGAATCCCAGCCACAGAAGCACTGCTGGGTTTTCAGAGTCATGGCTGTTTTTCCTGAGCTGTTGAGTAACACAGGGGCCACTGCAAGCCAAAGGAGCAGAAAGCAAGCCGGGGGAAACAAAAACTGCTCTTACAGCATGTCAGGAGGCACTGAAGGAACCAGGGCTCAGACCCACAGGTGTGTGTGGGTATGAGGGGCTGCAGAAGGTCTCTGATCCAACCTCCCTCTCACAACAGGACTGCTGCCACCAAGAGACCTGGGCAGCCTGGTCTTGCCTGAGCAATGCTTGAACCCTCCATGGATGGAGACATCTCCCCACCAGCTGTTTTCTTCCTAATATTCAAGCCAAACTTCCCACATTCCCCTATTATGTCATCTGCCACAGCTGCCAAAAGCATCTGACCACATCATCCTCCTTACTGCTCTTCACATTGCTGTACCTTGAGATCAGATGTACCCCCAGCCACCTGCTCAACACACTGAGCAGTCCCAGCTCTCCATGACTCCTCCAAGGCCCCCTGCCCCCAGCCCTGACCAGCCTGGGAGCTCCAACCAGCATCCCTGGGGATGGAGGGGCGATTGAAGAGAGGGGGAGTCCTAAACTGGACACAATGCCCAGGTGTGAGCTCCCTAGTGCCAAGCAGAGAGCCAACTGCTTCCCTTGCTCTGCTGGCCCTTGCTGGGGCGGCGCAGGCTGCGGCCACCTCATTTGGGAAGAGAACAGCTACAGCTATGCAATAGCAGGGAGCCCTGCTGTGTCCAGGCAAGCTCTCTCTTCTGGGGAGATGCCAATCTTCCTGATCTGCTTTGCAGGGATGTGCCCAGAGAGCCTGCACAGGGCTGACAACACCGACACGGTCAGAACGCACCCACAGAGCCAAAGGACAGACCTGAGGAACAGTGCCAGAGCACACTGTCTCTCCCCCCTGGGGGGAGATCAAATCCCAGAGCACCTCATTTGCCATATCCCTGACTTTGCCAGCAGAAGGAAGCCAGCACCAGCAGGCTGAGATCCAACTCTCCTCTCCCTGATGGCTGTCAGTGGTTAGCCTTGCCAGTCCAAACCAGCCAACACTAAGCACTGGCTCTACTGGACATCCTTCCCCCAGAAGCAGGAGCTGCCAGAGGCCCCCGAGGCAGTAACACACAAAGGAATTTGGGCCTGGTACATTAGCAACGACCGGAAAGTGAGCAACGAAGCTGGAAATAATGAGATGTCAGCACCACCGTTGCTTCTAGTCATCTGCAGAGGCAGCCCCTCCTCCTCAGCAGGTAGCGGGAGCGCGGCTCTCCCCGGTGGCCCGGCACCGCCCGCCCGTGCTCATCGGAAGTGACAGCCCTCGCTGGCTGCAGCCACGTGCAGGGCCTCCAAACCCTTTCTCGGGGCTCCCTCGCCTCGCTCTCCTCCACCTTCTAAAAGCCTGGAATGATCACGATGAATTATAGATCAGCTCTCAAACACATCGCCTCATGTCAGTTTTCTCATTCAACCATGCACAATCCGGCTGTTTTCCATCCCCTTCCAGAGTGATCATCATAATGGAGGAGGAGGTGGAGTAACTCTTCAGTTAGAGCAACTTTTAGGAGAGAAGTTAGTAGAGATCCGTGTTTAGACGTGTGACACACCTGGGCTACTCAACTTGTCCCTCAAAAAAGGAAAGCCTTGTCAGGATCAATGCACCAAATCCTGGAGCTGAGGGAACAATGTCCTTGCTGGACAGGAGCCTCAGGAGAGAGGAAGAGGCAGGGACAGGTAAAGACAGCACTGAGATGGGTTTGCCAAAGAACCCTCCTGAAATGCATGAAACCAAGGTGCCTGCCACAGACCACTTCCATCTGAAATACGCTGTTCTATGTTCTCAGCTCAAGTGCCCTCATCTTCCTGGTTTGCAACAGATGCTTCCAGGGAAGGAGGGGAAAAATGGGACAATGGCCCAGGGCTGCCAGGACAGAATATGATGCCTCTCAGCAGCCCTTTGCAATGCCAGTCTGACGGAAGAAGGGTTTTGCCAACGTAAGCAAGCTGAGGGCATGGTGCTTTTGGCCAGTGGGAGAGTCATTCTGCCAGACACAGAACACAAGAGAAGATCCTGGAGGAATATGAAGGAGGTTTAAGTTTTTAACAGCTGAACTTCAGCAAAAAGCTTGATCAGGATATAATGCTCTGAAGAGACTGAAGTAGACTGGAATGGTACTAAAATGGTTTCAGCACTCATGCTCATTTAGTCTGAGATGCTTTCTAGTTCCACCATTTGATTTTTAAGAAATCTGGGAAAAAAAAGGAGCACTGGGAACAAAATCCAACTCTGAAGTCTACACAAAAGAGGAGCTCATGCTCCTCTTCTTTTTGACAGGCTTAGAAAATAGTGTCTGTTCACCCTGGAGAAGAGGAGGTTGTATGGAGACCTCTCAGCCCCTTCCAGTATCTGGAGGGGCCTACAAGGAAGCCAGAGAGGGACTCTTCATCAGGGACTGTAGTGACAGGACAAGGGGGAACGGGTACAAACTGAAAGAGGAGAAATTTAGCTTAGATATATGGAAGAAAGACTTCGCTGTGAGGGTGCTGTGGCCCCACCACAGATTAGCCAAAGCTGTGGTTGCCCCATCCCTGGAAGGATTCAAGGCTGGCTTGGAGTGGGTTTGGAGCAACCCGGTCTAATGGGATAGCTCCCTGCCCATGGCAGGGAGTTGGAATGGGATGGGCTTTAAGGTCCCTTCCACCCCAAACCAGTTTGGGATTCTATGATTCTGTGCTTATTGACTGAACTTGTTTTCTCCACCACTGCTTGAGTATAGTCCATGACACCACTAACAGGCCAACGCGAGCTCCACTTCAGCTGTTTTTTAGATTTTACCCGAACAAGCTGCAAAACTCATTTATGCCCTTTCTGCTACTACTGCAGAGGAGACATCCACCAGTGAGGCAAAACATCTAATTCAGTCTTTCCAACTGGACGCCACCTGGACACTTTTGTTCCTTTGAACACTGGAGCCTGACAAGGCCAGTGCAGCATATAGAGCTCACAGTCACTTTCCCTTCCCTGCTCTCCTGGTTTTTGACCTAATATATTTTTTATCTTTCAAAGTGGCTGGAGGCATTTTCTCTAGACTCAGACTCTATTATCCTAATCACTTGAGCAGAGAAACAAAGCAGGTAGCTGACCTTACAGCCAGCTTTGGTTCATAGAGAAAGGGCAGTGTTATATAAGATGACTAGGTTACTCCATGAGATTGCCCAAAGGCAGGAAAGGCAACTCAAGAGCTCTGCCGTTGTCCAAGCACCACCACCAAAAAACCACTACTCAAAAATGCAGCAGATGGAAAGGAACCTTTTTTTCCTTGAGTGAAGATGACAGAAGAGAGGTGAACAGTTTTGCAAGTGCGCTGTAGGTACTTAAAGAAGAGCTGCAATGGAAAACTAAAAAGCACCAAGAGGAATTGTTTGTGCTGACCTGGAAGATACAGGAAAGAAAAGAGTTTCAAAATCACCTGGACCAGCATGCTTTTATATATATATACATATATATACATATATATACATATATATATATTTTAAAAGCATGAAAAATATATAAATATATAAAATAATAGAAGAAACCTCCTAAAGGCATTTGGCAGCTCCTTAAACCGGGCTGACATGTGCAATGCTGGAAGCACTGTGTGTTTCTCAGAAGGGCAGCCTTTAAAACCAGGAGGATAAACGCTGCACTTACAGAAGCTTATTTCCCCGAGCTGACAGAACTTGTTCAGCGCGACAGCAACAAAGCCTCATTCTTCATCTGCTCACGTGTCCACATCCAACGGCCTCTGCTTCGACCCCGGCTGCATCAAGCAAGACAACAGCCTGTGCTCAGGCAGCAGCGATCTGCCCTCGGTGGGGAGCTGCAGGCACCTCTTTTATCTTTGATCCTAACCCTGGAAGAGCGGAGAAAGAGCCTCTCTCCTGCAGCGCTGTGAAAACAGGATCAGCATTGACCGACTCTGGTTCGGAACATAAAAATAAGTTATCAAGAGGACATGATTTGGCCACATTCCACGTAAGGCTGTGCTGCACAGAGCACCAGGCATCTACAGGGAGCTTGCATTTAAGGTGGTTCCACCCCTCTCCCCAGACATCATTAAAAGATGACAGCGTTAGCTCAGAACAGTGTGTCACTGAGAGGATAAAAATACAGCAAAGATTCCTTTACCTCCATGAAAAGGAAAACGCAACAAGCACAAAAGTTGCCGATTCTCTCATTCTTTAAGGAAGCAACACTGGAAATCTGCATTGCAAATTTATTACTTAAAAAAAAAAACAACCAAAAAAACCCACTGCAGTATTACACCGTCGCTTTATTTCCCTCCTGTGCACAGAGCAGAACGTGCTACACACTTGTATCCACAACACTGAGGAGACATCGCCGAGGGCAATTCCTAAGTAACATTAGGAAGCTCTGGCTGCATCCCATCCCACAGCCTGCTGGGATTTTGGAGAGGGGCTTTTCCGAGTTTGAGTCTCAGATATCACCGCCTTTCAGTAAAGCTCAGTCCCATGGCAAGGAAGAAGCATACAAACCCATACAAACCGTGGGTATATTTCACTGTGAAAGAAACTTTGCCTGCAGTGATTTTAGGAAAAGGTTTTCCTGAAATAGGTAAAACAAATGCTGTATTCAATCCCACTAGAAAGCCCCTTGTAAGTAATTCCAGGTAAATACCCATTAAGCAATGTAAAAGCAGAGTTAAGCACTGAGCAGGAATTCCTGCATTACATGCTGAGCACCATTTATCACCCTATGCCAACAGGCAACTAGTGAGAACCTCTTACTCAAAGACACGTTTCCCATTAGCTAATTAAATTAACCTCTACATTTAGTAGCTCATACTTGCTCTTAAACTGACCTGTTTCACCTCAGCTGTTGCTGGGGTGGGGGAAACACATCACATTATTATATACAGTCAGTCCTTCTGTGAGCAGACACCGAGCCCCAGCAGCAGAAAGCCCGTCTAGAAACGTGCGTTTGCTCCAGAATTCAACCGCTCACTGCTTGCCAGGAACCACATCAGAGTAATCTTTTAATACTCCAACCAAGTGGTCATTGTGAGTCTTAAACCGGCGTTTCTTCTGAGAAGCAGGTTTCTTCCTCCTCTGAATGGGAGCCTGCAAGAAGAAACAAACAGGAGTCAGAAGATCTGTGACATCTGACCTGATGTGTGACATCGTGCTGGGCACTACTGCTGCGAAAGATGAGCTCTGCCAGAACCAGGGCTGGGCAGGGAAGGGAAGTGCTGGCTCCTGGAGAAGCAACAGCATCCAATTCCAATCCAGGCAGGGAGATGACCCTGGGGACAGAGCAGAGCCACGGCATCCCAGGCACAGTAGTAAAGCTGGCATTCTTAAGTGCAGCTAGAGAAGCAGGTACATGCCCCATAGCTCTGTCCACAATCCCATCAGGATTTCAAAGCTGTTTAGCAGAAAAGTTCACCACCACCACCCCCTGCACCTTCCTCCCAAAATACTACTACTCTTGATGTAATGTATAGCTTCAAGCAGAATCTTCCACTTTGGAGCTCACAGGGATTCCTGGTGTTTGCTGTCTTTTTGATGCTGCTCGGATTAGTTACACTGGTTCTAACGAGTCATAAAAATCACTGACTGCTGGCTGCAGCAGTTGTTTTTTTCAGTTTTTAACACTGGTCACACTTCCCCAAGCCCCACAAAGCCATGCATAGGCTCACCAACACGTTTTGGAATTAACACTGCGGGATCAGGAAGGGGGGGGGTTTCCTAGGAAGATCTATAATTTGCATCTCTTACTATTTTCTTTGGTCCGGTTTCTTGCATGGAAGAAATACCCTGTCGTTTCAGATACTCTTCTATCTTCTCCTCATCCATAGAATCCACGGGAATGCTCCTCCACAGCTTCTGGAACTCTGAAACGACAAACCCTGGTTTTATATCCCTGTGAGCAGACCCTGGGCAAAGACCCCACAGGAAGGGAAGGAGAGAGACTTGATTTCAAACACTGAAACATTCTGGCGCGTCAGTCTGTCACTGCCAGCAGGCACTCGCACAGCACAGCCTCCACCCGCTCCAAATGCTGGTGCACTGCCAAAAACACCCAAAACCCGAAGAGATGAAACTCCAACAAACAAAACAACAACAAAACACCCTCAAGCTAAACGGCACTCGAGCATCAGGAGCACCCGGAGGCAACCTGCGCTTTTCATGTTTATTTGCTATGGGAGTCTCTTTTTGCCTGGAATCTCTAGAGCTGTGTAGGCTGTGAATTAGTTTCACAGACCGCGATGAAGGGCAATCACTAACCATAAATGGCAAGCTCCTTTTACACTTCTTCAGCTGCCACTGACTTGGGAGACTTGTCATCCCATTGTATAATTTACTGAAGGTTCAAGACATTTACTTCAGTGGCTCTGAGCTCGTTTATCACTGCAATAGGATCCATAGCGTGCTCTACAGATAAGAAAGTACTAAAATTCCTCTGGTGTTAAAAAGAAGAGAGACACCTTAAAAACCACAGCAGCAGGAAAACAGACAGAGACAGTAAGTCTTAATTAGAGCAGCTGCCATCTGCCTGCACACTTTCTGCCTCACGTAAAGTTTCACAGAACCTCTGGAATGCCTTCACCAGGCAGCGGCTGGTACGATCCTACCTCCCTTCATTCCCCAGGCAGGGAGTTAAGATACATCCTGTCAGCAGGTCTGGCTAACAAACTATAAATAAAACACGAGGCACACATAGCAAGGCAAGACTAAATTTTTCCTTTTATTTCCAGATAAATTTAGTATACAGTTGTCAAAACAACCACAACCTCTGCATGCTTAAGGATCTGTCCTGTGCAGCAGGGGATGAGACGCTCCAGTGCCCGCCTGCCACAGATACTCCGGCTTTGGGCACACTGCAGCCAAATGGGAGTGTACAAACCAACCTGGTTCCTGCCCTTGGAACAACTCCCTACCTAAGGCACCTTGTTTTTCTATGCAAATACATGCTTCGAGTCTCAGGTGTTTCTCCTCTTCCTGTTGCCAACAGTAAGAGATCGTCCCAGCTTTCCAGGAAACAAAAGAAAGGAATTTCACCAGTGAAGAACAACAGTGTTAATTTTTGGTAACGCAGTGGTTTTGAAGAGAACCAAAACCTGTCAAAACATCACTTTTGGTTACAGGGAGACAGCTCACAGCCTGTATCTCACAGAGGCTATCCAGCACCCTGGGATCAGTGTGCACATCCCTTAATGCAAGGACTGACACTGTAGTCAAGACATTCTCCATCTGCTCGTTCATTCTAAGAGGGATTCCAGGCTTTCAGCATAGCTGGCAGTGCCTGCTATCACAGATCACCCCTAACCTCACCCTGCTGCAGCAGGTGGAGAAGGTTTGTCCTCTTATTTATAACATCCTGCTGCAAACAAATGTGTCTTCTCATTAAAGTTCAGGATATATGGACAAATACACCCTGGTGCAGAAAATAGGAAAGCTGAGGATAGGTGCTTAAGGTTAAACCGGTCTACATTCTTCTGGGGAACAGAAGTGAAAAATTAAACACTAGAAAATAAATGGTCAGCTCTTCAGGGATCAGCATGCACAGAAGTGCAGATCACAGTTAATATCTAACTACAGAGCTCTGCATTTCTTGTACTGCTACGGTTATAACATCACTCCAGCTTCACATCCACCTTTTAAACTCCGCCAAGAAATACAAATGGAACAGGCACCAGGATCCAAAACTGCAGAGCCAAAATGGACTTTACATACAGATAATTTAATCCACCAGAGTCACTGTAATGCAACTCCATTTAAAAACTCCTCCATAAATCAGGCTGCTTTCAGCACTACTGCTTTGATTGCAGTAATTGCAAAAGAATCTTCTTCCCATGCTGGAGCTCCATGTAGGGCTTTAAAATACTTCACTGCCCAGGAAAGAGGGAGTCACAACAAGGTGGAAACACTCGGTTTGGAACCAGAAGTACAGGATAAAGGAGGAGAAGCACAGGGAGCTGCCACCCTTCAGTGCTTACGAGCTGTCTGCACTTAGTGTGTCATCAAAAAGGAAAAGGAGATCCATCCATCATCTCATCACAAAACTGACTTGGTGTAACACCAGACACTGGGCTAAATGCAAGGCCTGAAGAAAGAGAGCAGCTGGATGGCTGGCACTGAACCGTTTACACATTACCTGTCAGGTCTTTAAGTCTCCAAGGACTATGCCCCAACAGCCAGGGAAAGTTTAGACCTTGGGAATACACTCTCTGAATTATTGTGACATCCTCTCTGAAATATGAGAACCTGTGGGAAAAGCTGGCAATAACTATAGCTCTCAAGAAACAACCCCCTGCATTTGTAACTGTGGTACCTCTGCACCTCAGAAGACATACCCCTCACCTGACACAGGGAAAGATTTTTCCCGGTTTCCTTGAGAGGAGTGGGAAATGCTGTCACCATGGCCTTTGCTGTGTGTCTGAAGAGCAGACAGCAGCACAGAAGGCAGCTCCCAGGGAAGGCTTCAATATACCGGATCCATTCCTCACAAGGTCTCAATTTTCTCTGTGGACAGGGCACAAGGAGCTCAGTGCTGGTGAGGAGTGGAAGGGGATGGCTGGAGCAGGAAGCTCCCCACACGCTGGCCTGCTCCAGCCAGCCATGGAGAACAGGTTGGGACATATGCATTCCTGTGGTGCCTCTAGCCATTATGATTACAGAGCACATTCAATTTTCCTGCTCCCTGCCCTGTTTGCTGCTGGGTGATCTTGACACCATCACAGCACAGAAAAGGTGAGAGACTCTTCTCTCAGAGCCACTAAATTATTTTATACATGAGCCAGAATAAAAGTAAAATGGCTGCAGGGGGATAAAAAGACAGCAAGGCTTCACCTGACTGCAGCAGGCTGCACTCAGGCAAGCAGACAATCTCTGCACAGCTTAGGTTGCTTTGACAAGACAGAGCCCAGAAAAAATCCCCAGGGGAAACATTTCCCAAGTTTCTGGTCAATGCCATTCAGGTGCTTTGAACCCTCACAGAGATTTGCATTTTTCACAGAGCTTTCAAGTCCTGATTCCAATGCAGATCTTCCCCAGAAGAGGCAGGAAGCTGTGATCCCAGTACTGAAGCAAGTGTCATGAACAAATCCGATAAACAATATAGTGTAAGCTGATCACTAAAACATTTTAACTCGGAAACTGGACAGAATCAACACTACACTACTCACAGGCTGCTTCCTTGCTCCTCCAGAGGGCTAATTCTGGTCTTTCGAGTACTGAGAGGAGGAAATGAGATTTGGAGCTGGCTGAAAAGCCAGCTTAGATGTTTGCTGACATCTCCAGCAACACGAAGTCTGCGTGCACAGACTCAAAACAATGAGCTCTGACCAGCAGGAACCAACACAGAGCTAAGCAGAGGGCAGCCTAACAAAGATTTTGCAGACACCTTCTCTCTCTGAAATACCCAAGGGGTAAGGATGCACAGTTACCTTGACTTTACAGCATCACAAGGCGCCTCATAGATGAAAACAATTTGCACTGACATTCCCTGAGTGATTATACTCTAACACACTTCCTTTCTATAAATGCTTACATTTGGGGAATGAAGTCATGGGTAAATGACTGCCTGGTGACTTTGGAGAGGCTTATCCAGCACTTCTGACTGCCTCACCTGCTCTTGCAGAAAGGTTGAGATGGTTGTGGAGATAAACTGATACATCATACAGGTAATAAAATCTGCCAGAGATTAAAAACAGCTTAAAATTCTCCAGTGAGCCAAGCCAAAAGCTGAGCAAAGGACAAAACCAGACAATAACAGTGCAGAAAGGAAGAAACAACAGTCCTAACAGTCCCAGGGAATGCAGCACGGCATTTATACCAGAAGGAAAAGGTGCTTGATGCTAAATCTGTGCTGTCCCTGGACCACCACAGCCATAAGTCAGCACTGATCCCAAGCAGTTTTTACAGTGTTAAATTTAAGAAGCTTTGGCCATTCTCTAAAGCCCTTCAAAGGCTTAGGAAGAATTTTAAAATAATTGAGTATCTGAATTTTTTAGCATGAAAATACTTCCTGTAGTGCATTCAGCTGGGAAAGATACCATCTCTAGCAGTCAGGCAATCAAACTGGCCTTTCAGCATTCAGCACAGGGGTGAAAGCCTTGTTCACATGCAAAGTGCTTCGCCCCAGCACAAAAAGGCAGCGCTTGACTTGGCTGAAGCACCTGAAATCTGCCCCTGCTTTTATAAACACTTTCAGCTCTACACCACTGACAGCAGATTAATTAGCCAGGAAGTCCAGAAGGAACACATGCAATCTGAACCTTCCTCGGCTAATCACATAAAAGGAAGAACAAAAGCCGTTCCTTACTGCTAAAACCTTCTCCAGTACCCTTGAGATCACGATATATAGGCACCGCTCCGTTGCTGCGATACATTGGGATTTATTTTCACAGGGGGAGAAAGAAAAGCTTGTTCAGCCATCAAGGGCAGAGGCAGGCACTGCTCCAGGCAGCAAGCTCCAAATTGCCCTGGCAGCTCCTCTTTCTCTGCTGATGGAGCTCAGGCAGCAGTGGGAGAGGACACCCGACTTTCCGAGGCCATCAACCTCAGCCAACACAAGCTCTGAACTGGGATGTCATACCGAGGAGCACAGAGACCTTATTTCTGAGGATAAACATTAAACTAGAAACATATTTTGAACTGTCATCGGCTGGTAGATCAAAGACTCTGCCAACACTTCAAGGCTTATTTTGCAGTCTTTTAAAAACTTCATTTTAACGTTGCTGGAGATAATGAGCTGCAATAGCATTGCTAAGGCAGAGACGTGTCATAACTCATCCTGTGCACAGACAATTCTGCCAGTGACTCCATAAGAGACACCCTTCTGCTGCTCTGGAAAGAATCCTAAAGCAAAGCTGCTTGGGAAGGATGGGTTTCCTTCATCACGGCTGGAAAAATGAGCTGCTCCAGCTGCAGTGAGTGAGTGAACCTGCTCAGGGATGTTCCCAGCACTCTGGCACACACGCAGGTGGATCATAATAGTCACAAAAGAGAAAACATTCTTGCCCCCCTCTCAGAACAAAGCATCAAAAGGAAAACCAAAAGCAGCAGGAACAGAGCAACAACAAAACATCACTTCTGGCTGGGATGGGAAGCTGCTGCCACCTGCGGATAAAAGGAAGCAGAGCCACCTTGAACTACAAACACTGCACGATGGATCCCCTCAGGACACACACTGCAGGCTTAAATGCCTTCCTTCAGCAGGAGGCCAGGCATTTTAAAGGGGTTTGATATCCTCTTCCTCCCTCTCATAGCAATGGCTTGCACTGCTTGCTCCTAAGCAATCACGGGTGTGCTACAACATGTCTTGTGTAAGGAGAGCCCGGGATTTATCCCGGCTGCCTGATGCCTCTGTCTACATCTCAACAAAATGGGCTCTGTTAAGAAAGGTCACTGTTATTCCTGGAGTTATTACAAGCTAATAGCAACAGGGTAGAGATCTCCCCCTGATAACTCTTTTAGTATGGATGGGTTCCTGCTATCCGGAAAAAATTGCACAAGAAAAAACATTCATTTAGCAACACAATTATGATACAACCAGTGGCTAAAACTTAAAAGCTCTGTATCAAAAGTTACTGCAAGAGCATTGATTTCCAAATTTTTTGGCCATGTTCAGACCCCCAAAAACTGTGGGCTGATGAACTGAAGAGGCATTACCTCAACAGAATGACAGGGTTCATGGCAAATTCCCAAACATTTGGGAATCAGAAATTCCCCAGTGTCCATTTTGCATATAGTTTCACTGCTGCTACCAAGAAATGACAGAAATTACCGTTTAAAAAGAAATGAACTTCAACCTTTTGAAATATTTTTTGTATTTTTAAATGCTGCAGATGTCACCTCTACTTAATCACCTTTGTAAAACAAAGCTATTATTACTGAGATTACAAGTGTGTACTCTCAGTACATAACAAATTGTTAATGATACACAGCTTCAGTTGCTAAATTCTAGTGGAAATAAAGATTCTCTTGGAGGGTGGCAAAGAAAGAAAGATCTCTGTGCATCCTCCTGTGGTCCTGCAAGTAGAGCAGTTCAAATTTGTATTAAAATTCTTTTTTTTTTTTTACCATACATGATGTGATGCTGTGTGATGCAATGGCTTTATGTGTCACGTTGCAAGAACAACACATTAACAAAAGAAAAGTGTTCAGTGTCATTGAGTCACTCAAAATAAGATCTGACACAAGTTGCCTTCCCCTTTCTGCATTTACAGACACCCACAATGACGTTGGCATTAATGTCATTACTAGAACACACCCTGCTTTCTGTCATTAATTTCTGTTCATAACATGGCAACAGAGGATTTTACCACTGTCTGTGACACAGCAAACATGCTGAACTTGTGAAGCCCCAAATCCACTCCAGCTCTGGGCAGCAGCACAGCCCCAGATCTGTGCTCTCCTCCCAGTTGTAACCACCTGCTTCTCAAGAATTTTGCTCACATCTCATCCCTCTGTGCTTCCTCCCTCTGTTCCATTTATGGCTCCTTGCTGCACTCACCAGTAAAAGGCACATGGTTAATAAACTGGGGGGAAAAAACCCAACAAAAATCCTGCACCCACAAATCATTCCTTGGGGCTTTTTTGGCTTCCCCTTAAGCAGCAAAATGTTAGATGCCATTTTATTCACAGTGAGGTGGTTTTTGGTCTCTTCTGTACTGCTGCTCTTGAAGACAGCTCTTGGATTTCTGGGGCCATGTTCCAATGCACCCATCATAAAGCAGAGGATATCACCACTGGACTCACTTGCTGGTCTCGTTAGCCTCATGTTAATATAAACATTCCCCTCACATCTGGACACAGCTAATATTTCATTATCACCTTAAAAGATGGCTCTACCTCAAGACTGCTTATACACAGAGGTGCTAAAGATGAATTCAGATCAATTGTCATGGAAACCTACGTAAAACAACACCTACCTTCGTCCACAGCAAAGTGACAGCTCTTGTCATTGTAGAAAAGAATTTTCTTCTTATCAGGGCGATTAACAAAGATGATCTGGTCCCCTAAAGCCTCAAAAACAAATGCAAAAGAACAACTCAAAATCACTTGGTTTCCAAGCTGAAGGTCTCCCAACTCCAACAGAGCCAGACCTTGTGCTACAAAAAGCATTAACAAACTGGAGAAGCTGCAAAGTAACTGGCCATGAAACACACGAGTACACTAATAAATCCAAAATGAGATTGAGACGACTGAGGTCAAGGTGTGAAAGCAGAACTGAATGCCTACAGCTGGAATGTGGGAGTCTTTTCTGAGAAAGAGCTCTGAAAGCTGTGCTGAGACATCAGGGCAAATCTGAACGTAAAGGATGAAATACAGCAAAGGTCACAATATTAGATCTGCTGAAATACCTTCTGAGTTATCAAAAGAACAGAAACAACTCATGAGAAAACTCTTAGTGTCTCTGTTCCCTGTAAGAAGTGAACCAGCTGAACTGGAGACACATGCTCCTCACCTTTATGGCTTTCTGTGCATTGGGCAGCCCTTCCTCGATGTCTTCCAGAAGGATTCCTCCCAGCCCTCGCTGATCATGCTTGTCCAAGAGCCTGAGCAGAGCCTTTTTGTCTTTCAAGTTGTACTTGGGTTTGAAAGCATACTTCCCATCCACAACTTCTATTTTTGGATTGTTGACTAGAGCCTGTAACAGAGATAGAAATTTCAAACCCTGAAACAGTGCAGACCCTTACTACTTTTTTTCTGCTGTGCTTTTGAGCACATGAGCCACATGTTACAGCTGCCAGTCTAGAGGTTTGAGTTTAAACAGATTTTAAACCCTTGGATCCTAGATCCACCAGCCTAGGCATAATTCACCATGACACAGAGCACCTCTAACAGAGAAGGGATCCAGTTTTGCTGCTGCAGGATATTTGTTTACCTTTTCTCATCTGGCAAAAGCTCAGCGATAATTTTATATATTCTTGGGAGGAGCTCTTCCATTCCACTTTGATGTTCTGGTTCATTATGGAAGAAACCTGGAGCTACCTTTTGAAAGACTTCAGCAAAGTCAAGATTCCCTCACAACCAACACCACCAGAGTAGAGGTTTCTGTTGCCCAGAATATTAGTGCTGGCAGCCAGGAATGTTACAGCTCAACTTAGCAGTTTCTTGAAGGAGGGATTACATATTTAATGATTTAATAAATGTGAGTAATTCAGGTTTATCAGAATTCTTGAATGAAAATATGAACATGTGTTTTCTTTACCTCGCTCATTAACCATTGTTTCTGTTTGAGCCCAATATCTAAGTGCTGTGTTTCATCCAGTATCTCTTCCAGGGTTAATGGATGTGTATCACCGCGCTGGTGCCGGGTCTGGAAAAGCAAACAGGATCTATTACAGTTCTGTGCTCACTTTATTCAGCAGCTCAATCACCAAAAAGTAACTAAGACTGGCACCAAATTACACTTCATTTTGATCAATAGCCCATGAACCTCAAAACCTGACAGCATCTTGAAATTCCTGCAAATAAACCCCATTATCTTGGCTGTAAAGTGACCTGGGATAATTAGGATTTCAGTTATGGAACAATATGCTGACAATTTCATTTACTGATAGCACTTTGAATTTAACAAGCAGTTTCTTGAAATTCTCACTCTTGCAATAAAAGAATTTCAGAGGTTGAAACAATCAGCATTTTCCAGCTACCACAGGACAAGAAATAATTAAAGCATTCAAAACCAGTATTATTTTACACCAAAACACCATACCTTCATATAATTCACTATTTTAGCAAGGACTCCAAACTTGTAGCCAGAGCCTCCTGAAAGGGCTTTCAAGTTAAATGATCCATTGCTGTGATCTACAAAGAAAGGAAACAAACAATTAGAGGATGCTTCAATACCTTCCTGTTGGCTCTGAGCTCCATCACTCTCACTCTACTCCCAGCAGCTTTTGAATACCCAACTGTGGACAGAAACACGAGTGGCAGAAGCAGCCAGCCTCAGGTGAGTCCTTGCACACACCTTGATCCAGACACAGAGACTCAGGACACAGCTCTGGAACACTTCTGAGCAGAACTCCACAAATAAAAAGTTAAGAAAGCATCAAGTGACTGCAGAGTTACTGCCACAAGATAACACATCTAACTTGGTGTCTTAGCATCCCATAATCATTTACACTACATTAATCCATGCTGAAATAATGCACTGTATTTGCTCCACCAATACCTTCCTGCTGCTGAGAAGAGGGCAGAAAGCTTCCCCTCTTCCCAAAAGGCACTCAATGGTTGCACAGCAGGTAAAGGAAGGCTGTGATTTTTTAAAAAAAGTTATTGTGTAAAGTAGCTCTAGTGGAGAATTCATTAAGGAGACCCATACAAATGCAAACTGATTCAACCTGATGTGCTGCAGCACAGGAACAACTCAGAATCCCCTCTGTTGTTAACTCTGGTTGTCTTTATCATGAGGTTTGCTATCATTTTGATTCAAAATCTCCTGCAAGGTCGTTAATGACCATTTCATTATCGTCAGCTCTCAGCACAGCACATTAAACACAAATACCCACAAACCACTATCACAAGCCACAGGCTCATTACCAGCACAACATTGCTCAAACCTAGTGCCAATAGTTTTTTGGAGTTTCAGCTACTCCAGAAAAAGAACATCATCTCTTTGTCACCACGGGGATTGTTTAATCCTCTGGTGATTTCTAAGCATGTCTGACAGGACAACAGCTATCTCAGAGATAGGGAACTCCTATTATTTCTGTGGAAAAACCAGTGAAGGGAGAGAAAAAAAACAGAATTGTGAGGCTGTTACAGGACATGGTCTTAGAGGCTTTACACAACACAACAACTTTAAAATTAACATAGAATAATCAGTGTAACTCCATCTACAGAAGAATATTTTATTCTGGTTACTAAATTAAGATGGTAAAAGGAGGAAAATCAAAAGCCAGCTCCCCCCGAAGATGTGGCCCATAGGGATTTTCCCCTACAGGGTTCCCTTTTAAGATTAAAAATTAATGTCTATGTAGGACATTTTATAAATAAACAGAAAAATCAGAGATGTAACGAGAGGTCTGAAGTGACCAAAATAAATTCAGAGGTACAACAAACAGTTAAGACGACTTATGATGCTTTTGTTCTGTCAATTGAATCAGGAAGATTATCTTGTTTAATCTGCCTGGCTGCAGCCTGCTACAGTTCATGATAAGAGAATCCAGCCACACGGTGAGGCTGGAAATCTGCAGCTATTAACACTTCAAACGTCATGGTTTGATGGCTGATCCCAGCACAAAGCAGAGCGGGGTCGTGGCCAACGCGTGCTCCTCTGCTAACGAGCTCATCCCATCCCAAAAAACAAGAACAGGGAGGCGTTTGCTTCTTATTCCAGACAGTAGGAGTCATATTTATGAATGATTCACTCCTGGGGCTGAGGGCTCAATGCAAATGAGCACAAAGGAAGTTGTCAGCAGCATCGTGCTCTGGCCAATGGAAGGAAAGCTCCATCTTAGCTGTGCCATAGGCTGCACTAAAAAAAGGGACCAGAACGGCGCTCTCTCAGCATCCTTTCACACAAGAGGTAGGTGTGTATCATTTTATAACATTCTCTGAGGTTTATCTTGATTACTGAAAGAAAATATGCCTGTAAGCTGAGAACCTGTAAAAGCTTCTTGGAATCAGAACGATTTTTCTCTAGGCTGAGCAGGGTTTATCCCGCTGAACGCGGAGGAGCTTGTCTTGCGCGATCAGACAAGCACTTTCACCATCTGTGCACTAATGGAAAATTGATGACCACTCCATCTTACAGCAAAGCTAACACAACAAGCCAAGATTCAGTAAACAAAATGGATTTCATCCTTACAGGGGAGGTGGCTGGTTTCCTGCAGCCTCACAACGTTCCTTGCGATTGATTCTATGTGTTTTCACAGAAATGACAGCAAAAGGGTTTTCCTTAAAACAAAGACAGCTCCAGCAGAAATGTGAGAAATGTTACCTCCCAGGGGGTATTCTGTAAATTAGCCTGCCTAAAAGAGATCTGTGTGTGTGGAAGAGAAACCTGTTCTAGAAATGTGGCATACGCTGGGTAGGGAGAAAATCCCTCTGCCTGCTGTTACCTTTGGAGATACTGGAGCAGTCGTCGGTACAACGCAAACAGCCGGGTTAGAATGCACCTGAGATTTGTAAATGCTTTTTACCCTGAGATGTCTGCTCAGTGCTTTCTTAAACAGGACTTCCTCAGTGCTGCATTAAAAGCATTTTCTGCCAGTCATTTCCCTCTACTCCATGAATATGACTTCAAATAAAGCTGCTCCTCCACAGTGCCCGAAGATGCTAATGCCTTTAAATTAAAACCCAATGCAGATATTAGAGGAAGCAGTTCATCAAATATTTAACTCACTGCATTTTGGATACGTACAATTGCTGACTTGATTGCAAATCAGACTGGCTGATGGTACGAATCTGAAGTGTGCCGTTTCAAAATAAGTAAAACTGCAGGAAACCAGCCCATTTTTGACAGCCTTCAAGGACACTAACCTCATTAGTGCTGTTTTAATTCTGAACAGTCGGCAACAGCTCCTTCAGCCTTGTATTTTAATAATTACAGCAAAGAGTAGCTGATCTTTATCTGCCTTGCCTCATTCAAATCTAAGGAGATCGCCCTCCTCCTCAAAGAGCATTAAATTCCACCTCCTGGCATAAAGACAAACTCTCCACTGTGCAAACCGCTGCCCTGATGGTGGCTGTGGAGTGGGAAGGGGCTGGCTGTGGAGTGGGAAGGGAATGGCTGTGCTGATGGAGCCTGTGGAGTGGGGAGGGGAGGGCTGCTGCACTGCGCTGTGCTGTGCTGCTGGCACGGCTCCTGCCTGGCCATGCCGTGCCCAGGATGCTCCTCTCCTCTTCGGAATAGAGCTCCCGCCTTGGCACAGAGCTGTGCTGGCAGAGGGTCCTGGCTACACAGGGCACATCTGACCAACCCTTCCAGTGGCCCCAGATCTTGATCACTTTGAGCAATAGAAATGAAAAAAACCACCAAAAATTACTAAATTTTGCATCACAGAAACAATCTATTTTTGTACCTGTGTTTAATGAGCGAGCAAACTTAACGCGTTACAGATTCCAACAAAACCCTCAGTCTTAGAAATCTGTTTACAAAGTTCAAAACAAAACTTTCTTTCCCAAAGGTATCCTTTTGCCATTTAAAATACACAATTAAACCCTGCTTATTTTAATTACTCCTGAAAGGGGACTTCAAATCCTTTTCTTCAACTCCCCCTTCTGCTCTTTCTCTCCTGGATTTTAAAGTAAGTCTTCAAGTCACCCCTCCAGAAACCCTCATGACTTTTAGCCCCATAACAGGTTGGCTGAGTTTCCTTCCCAGACCGTGACCAAATCAAGCCACTCACTTGAAGCCAGGACCTGACTCCAGCCAGGAGTATTTTTAGCTTGGATTTGCTCTGTAAGCTTTTGTTTAAGGAAAAAAAAAACCCACCAACAATTTAATTAATCCCATCCATCTCAGTCATACTTTGTATATTCAATTACTAATTTGTGTACTCAGTTACAGATTTAACAGAGGAAACAGTAAGTTACTGCAGCTGCTCCAGGAAATGTCGGTATGGAACGGCAATGCCAGGGACCTTTTGTTTCAATTTAAATCCATTGAAGACAGAAGGATAAAGAACAAAATGCATAATATTTGAACAATAAAAATAAGACACAGATCACAAGCTGGGTTTGGCAGCATGATCCTGGTTTGCACTATATCCTTTTCTTTAATAATTTCACAGAAATTAAGGACAGGTGCTCAGACTGCTTTAGTAGACACCATCACCATCATGTTCCATCTAAAAACACCTGGCTACTTCCCCAAGGAAATATGGAGACCTGACTTGATCTCCTCCTCCCACACCCAGTTTTCAATTGCCTGAGGGATTCAAAGGTTATTACCATGTCCTACAGCCACAGCAGATAACCAGAAGTTACTGTAGCTCCTTGGACAATTTTTATTACATTAGACTAGAGAGCAAAGGCAGATTTGCTGAAGCCAACTTCTTGCTTCACTCCTCCCTCCATACCACAGAGCAGACTCTTCCTCTGCTGGGTGCCAGCAGGCCAGGGTTAGGCAGAGTAGAAAATAAAAACTCCTCAGAAAGGATTGGGTTTTCCTTGTTATCCACCCCAATGACTATGGCACCACAAACAAGATTTCCAAACACCCTCAGTGCCATCTGGGCAGCCAAGTTTCTCCAGCACAGACTATTCAGCAGTGGAACAGCAGCGGTATGAACAGGTCAGGATTTCTGCCCCTCTGAGGTCAAGAGAGATTTGCAGGTGAACAAGTCTGTGCCAACAGGCAGTTCCAAAATAATAAGGCCTTTCACACCATGCAAGTGTCAGCCTCAAGACTGACAAAAGACAGGTGGGTTGAAGCCACTGTACACCTTGAAAATCTAGTTGGTAAGCTTTGCTTGTGCAAATAATTGAAATAAAGAAGCAAAGCTCTCTCATTCCTGAATAACTTACACCACAGGATGGCTGCATGAACCACTGCCAAAATAAATGTTCTGGTCCTATCACAAACTTATACATCTGGAGTTTGATATTTTGGTGAGCAAATATGAGTATGCAACAATCCATGTCTGTAGAAACTTGGAGCACTTAGTCTGAGTTTAAGTAGTTCAAATTTGTGATACATATCACAGCATGTCCTTGATTGACAGAGTCCTCAACAGCTTTGTTTTTGTGTTTCAGCTCCCAAATCTGTGCCAGTGAGCATACTCAGACAGCTCTTCAAGAATGGCAACCCTCAACAGCACTCACTGGAATGAGACTACTACATCCATTTCCCAGTATCTGGGCTTCCAAGTGCAAAAAATTTACCCTTTCCATGACAACTGGAACACTGCCTGCTTTGTTATCCTGATCATATTCATCTTCACTGTAGTTTCCCTGGTGGTGCTGGCTTTCCTGTACGAGCTGCTGGACTGCTGCTGCTGCGTGAAAAACAAAACTGTGAAAGACTTGGAGAACGAGCCCAATCCCGTCAGAGCGATGATGAACAGCTTCAGGAAGCGTGAGACAGAGGTGGTGTAGGAAGCACTGAGCACCTGCACTTGGAGAACTTGGTCTGACACCTCGAACGAAGCCTCTCGTACCTTACAAACGAGCAAGTCATGTGCTTTTTTCTTTTGGACTTAAATACCCACGATTGCAATTCTATCTCTGGATGTGAGCTGGAATAATTGGGAAAGGCTTTCCAAGTGCTTAGCAGAGAGACAATCTATTGCAGTGTTATGGGAGGGGGAAAGATTTTTGGTTTTAGATGAACTTTTGCTGTTTATATTGAGTGACTAGCATAGAATTTTGTCTACCTGACCAAACAAATGTTGCCTAACATGCATAAAACTGTGTTGCTTAACTGGAGAAAACGTTTATAAAATGTTCAACTGCCTGATCACATTCAGTGCAAAGACAGCAGTGCTGCCCCACTGAGTCAACCACACAGGGACAGGACAGACAGACAAGGGGTAAGAAAAAAGTTGGGAGAGAAGGGTTGAATGGCAAGAGACCCTGCAGGCAGGAGAGGACTGGGTGAATTCTAGCCTTTGGCAGCACTTTTTGTTATGGGTTTCTTGCTCTTAGAAGAGAGGGTGGCGGGAGGAAAACTAAGCCAACGAAATGTGTCCCTAAAATGGTCTTTTCTAGTCCTCCTAAGGGTAGTTTGACCCTTTCCTCCTCCACTTCTCCAGTTCCAGGGAAGTGTTCTCCCCTTACTTCCTATGCAATCAGGCCAACAACTTCTGGATGTTGAAACCTGTGAAACCCACTACCTTCAGAATACCTGACCCTTTCCAAAAATCCTGCTGAAAATGTACAGGGACAATTCTCTGCCCCAACACTGCTGCTTCTGCGGCAACCACAACACAGCAGCGAGTTGGACATGCTGGATCTATCATCCCTATCCCAAATTTTCAAAGCCAAACTGGAACTGATGTTGTTCTTGCCAAGAACGCAGGGAGACGGGTCACAGAGCTCCCACACTAAGAGGGAGGATGTCAGCACCCAGCCCATGTGCAGCTTTCAGGTGCCAACATGTTTCACACAGGAGGCCACACCAGGATCAGCCTTGTGCTAGAGAGGGCAACTTCACTTTGCACAAGAGAATCTCACTTGACTTCACCTGCCTGCTGACACATCCCAGAATTCACACTCACCTCTTTCCTCATATCCTGACCACAGAACTCCCACACCTCTGGCTCACCAGTCCTCTGTAGCTGTGTTGTGCCTGTGATGTTAAAAACCATTCAAGTTCTGCAGCTACAAATGACAACTGCAACAGCAGCATCCAACAGCAACTCCTGGCAAGTCCTTCACACTCCTGAACCCACACAGAAGTATCCCAGAGCAAAGCTACATGTGGGACAAGTTATTTAACTGTACTAACCCCAGAAAACATTCCTGTCATGAAGAAAACAAACCCACCTAAATGGCCACAGCCATAAGTGACCTCACAGTCCGTCCATGCCTGAAAAACCTTTGTGCTATGGCCAGTACCTATAATGATCTCTCTTTTTTTATATATATATATCAAATCCCTCTCTCAGGTAGAGCATGACTAAGCTCCAGAAGATCTGGACAGAGTGGAAGACTTGTTGATTGCCACGTGCTGCTCCTGGTTGGTGAGATGGAGTCACAAGACACTGTGAACCAGCACAGCTAGTCCAGTGATTCACCTGGAGAAGCAGACTCCCTCCTGCAGGCACAAATCCTCACAACCACTCACTTCAGACACGCTTCTTACCAAGTGTCAAGTTTGGCCAGGACCAGTCCCCCGTGCAGAGAATGCTTCAAGCTCAGAATCAAAAGCACAACTGATGGAAGCTGATGCCCCAAGTACAAGATCATTCAGGACTCGCACCCACACGTACGACGAAGACAATGGCAGTGGTGATAACAATGATACATTACCCCTTGCTGTACATGACTGGAAAGTCCTGCTCAAGAGGCCAGAGCAGCCACAAGGACACACTGAATCAATTAATGTCTCCTTCCTACAAGCAAATGCTCTGGGCACTTGCAGCATTCCCACAAAATGCCCATCATGGCTGCACACAAGAGGGCAGTGTGTGCAATGTGCCAGCCACTGCTGCTCTCGCAATGCCTTCCCGAGAAGCACACGGAGTGACAAACCTTGGGACTCATCCCAGCTTTTTATTTCATAGGTCTACAAAGGGGAACGAGTGGGGGCACAAAGAACAGCCCTTGCACAGTACCAGAGAAGACTCAGGATGATTCTTTCCTGCAAAATAGCCCCTGAAGATTTTTGGCTCTTGACTGCTGTTGGCAGAGACCACTGAGACCCTGCCATGGACCACAGCCACAATTTACTATTGATTAATAAAATGAAACAAACAGATTTGATCCATTTCTTTTATTTCCCACTTCCTATCCTGAACTGAGTAAACCAGTTTTCAATTTTTTCAAATAACTTGTTGAAATAACTTGTTGAAATAACAATAGTAATGTCTGTATAGCAGTTGCTGCAGGAGCAGTGGGAAGCTTGGAGTCAGACTTTACAGACATGCCAGATTTAGCTGTGCAGTCATTTCAAGATCAGCATGGTCTCCATACCTCTCCTCCCCCAAAAAGTGACAAGGGCAGGTTCTCTGTGCCACAGAACCACAGAGTGAGGGAGGACCTGTGGGCACCACACATGCAGGGACAATAGTGCCAACACACACTGTGACTCCATTTATCACCTCTGTGGCCACTGCACAACAGAACTAGGGCTGATATCCGTAGTTTTTGTTTCTTTGGGGCAGTGGGACAGGGATTCCTCAACATCAAGTTTTTACTCCACCTGCCCAGACCTGTCTCTGACACCCTCATATCCTGATAGGCACCTGCTGACCTGGCAGGTGAAACAAAAAGCAGGTTTTGAGCCCATAGATTTTGACTCTGCAGCATAGAAATGTTGTAGAAACCCTGGAACCTTTCTGGTACTGCCTGGAATGTAGCCTGCAGCATAAAAGATCAAGTTTATTTCCTGAGAGAGACACTGGGTCCCTGTTTGTGTAAGCAAATTGTCTGACAGCCATAAAAGCACTTAAAGAAACCCTCGGCCCACAAAAACCACAGAAACAAAATGAAACCCTCTCTATCTGCTCAGATCCTCCAGATCAGACCCACATTTGTACCCTATGCCCTCTTCCTGACCCCCCCCATCCCTTCCTCCCAACAAACCCCGCTCACCCCAGTGACGCAGCTCAGGATATTCCACGCAGAATTTTGTTTTATTTGGAGAGTGTGAAAAAGGGATGGATGGAAACCTGGCCTCCCTTGATTTATTTTAGAATGTCTGGCTGATACTTTATTTGGTGCCTGAGAAGCTGCAGACATATACCCAAATTCCTGACTCTTCCCCTGGGACAGAAGACGCTTCACTCCTCCCAAACTCCCTGACGTTTTTCTCTGTTGTTTTTAGCTCTATTGTTTCTTTTGGAGTTTAGGAGAGAGCCACGTGTGGTATTATTCCAAATATGAGCAGGGACTGAGTTTGCACAAAAGGGTATTTTGTGGTTTAGTAACTCCTGGCATTTGATCTGACCTTTAAAGTGCACTTGAGAACTGCTACTGCTTTCGGAGCAAATCCTCTCCCCGGTGCTGCACTTTCCACACACTCCCACTATTTTTGGTGCTGCTTTATTAAGTGTTTATTTGATACTGAGAGACACATTGCCAGTGTCACCATCCCAGGGAAACGCCACAACTCCTCAGTAAAACAGGCAGAAAGCCCTGGAATGCCTGGTGCTCATGAGCAAAACTTAGCTCCCAGGTAAAACAAGGACAACTGCTAATTACAACCTGCAAGCCAGACAAGATGCACCTTGCAAAATCCATCTCATGTATGAACACCCTTCAACTCACAGTTACCTAAATGTTTTAGGTGCCGCCTTGCCAGAAAAAAAATCACAGAATCACGGAAAAGTTTGGGACAGAAGAGAGTTTAAAGATCATCCTCTTCCAACTCCCTGCCATGGAGACATCTTCCACTAGACCAGGTTGCTCCAGGGCCTATCCAACATGGCAAACACAGAGAAAATGAATGACACTACTTCTACTGCCTGTCCAGCGAGCACTGAAATCCACAAACCAAACCAGAGTTTCCCATGAATAATCTTGGCAGTAGCGATTCCTCCAATGGAACAACAGCAAACAACCCAAGGGATGAAGCTTAACACATATGCACAGTGGGGAATGGGTTTTTCACATGGTGCAAGCAACTTTCTTAATATATAAGTGGCAATGTAAGAGGAAGAATGACAACAGCCACCAGCCAAACTCACGGACACAGCGTTATCCACGTTAATAAGCCACAGCTTAAAGGCAAACAGCAGGAAACACCAAGCAGCTGCTGGACAGGAGACTTCCACCCACCTGTGTTCTGTTTCGAGCTGGAGGAGCCCCCTTGTTCTACCTTGGCCTTCTTCTTCTTGGAAGCAGAGGAGTCAGAGGAGAGTGCTGGGCGTTTCTCTACGGCCGGCGTGGAGAGGGCTCGCTTTTTAAACAGCTCCCGCTCCCTCAGCAAGCTGGGGTCCATGATTCTGCCACAGGGAAAAGGCGAGAAGAAGGTGAGGGCGTCACCAAGGTACTTAGGAGCAGAAATACCTGTTTATCACGGCAAATGCTGAGCTCGATGGGACCCACAGGGTCCCACCACTCAGTCCAACTCTCAGCCCTACACAGGACACGCCAAGAACCCCACTCTGGGCCGGGAGTGTTGTCCAAACGCACCGTGAGCCGTGTCAGGCTTGGTGCTGTGACTAATCGCTGGGGAGCGATTCATTTCTCGTTTGCTCCTCCTTTTCCCGAACACGGACTTCCAACAACAGAGTAAAGGTGTCCGCGCACTACCGAACCTTCGGGAGTATGAGTGGGAACGCCGAACCAGCCCTCACGGTCATAGCACGGTAGGGAAGCCGGCTGCCAGGTGAACGCGGGACCTCACGGCCACCGGCAGGACGGAACAAAGTGGCAGCGCGGCGGGCGGGCGACCGGAAACCAGCGGCCGGTGGCTGCCTGTGCCTCGGCGCCCCTCTACCCGCGCACAGGGCGGGGAAGCCGCTCCCACGTCCCGCTCTCGGCTCCCGCCCCGGTCCCGATGCCGGTGCCCGACCCCCTTCCCCTCACGGCGGCCCCCGCGCGCGCCCGCTCACCCGCGCGCCGCCGCCGCCTAGCGAGCCATGCCGCTCCCGGCAGCCCCCGCGCGCCCCGCCCCGCCNCCCGTACCCACATAGACACACACAAAGCGGGTGTTTGGTTAAATCTTTTTATTTATTAACAGGCTGTTTCACACAGTGAAAAAAGTCCTAAAAGTGCTGCTTGAGGAAGGGAAGAGGCAGCAGCAGGAATAATGCAGAGCAGGGACAACTAAAGTCCCTCTAACGCAATGGTCTGCATAGATAACGCTGGTGGGTGGTGGGAAAGAAGATTAAAAAACAAATAATCTTGATTTCCACATTCAACTGAAAATCCCTTTTCTGGTTTCTGTTTTGCATTTCTTGATCTGGGTTACAGGTTCAGCTGTTGCTGCCGAGGTTCCAAACCATTCCGGCACCCTCCTCTTAGCAGGGGGATGCGACTTCTGGAAGGAAACAAACGCACAAACGTGGAGGGAAATGCACACCGACAGCCTGGCTCACTCACACAGCTCTACTCATCAAATTCACGCTCAGCTGGAGCCATGAACTGTCCACATTGTTCAGGGAAGGCTTATGCCTCACTTAAATCCAACACCTTATCCAAGTACCAAGATTAAGAATTTAAACTCTGAGAATCAAGGCTGAGAATGATTTGCAGTCACAGCAACACCCAACTGCAAACTGGTGCAAAGGGGGCTCAACAAGTGGTGCTGGTCAGAGATCTGAGCTCCCTTTTAACTAAAAACACCTAATGTCTGCTCATACAGCTTGAGTTCCTACAGACACCAGTGCAAAACCCCTAGATGTGATGGGCACAGCCTCACAGAACCCCGTACTTGAAAGGAAAAAAAAAAGGAACCGAATGTCCTCTTAAAACGTTGGAAGCATCTGCCACGACATAGCTGACAAAATGTACTGGGGAAAAAGTTTCCTGTAGCAGTCTGTTGCTGCCCCAGTGGGATATTTGGACACAGCAAGGACAATAAAAGCAACACAGCATCGCTGCCTCAGGGATGTCCATGAGAGAAACGGGCTGGCGAGCCAGGCCAAGGTTTCAGACACAGTCTGCAACCCAGACAGAAGCTGAGCATTTGGCTGTTGGAGATGCCCATCCCCAGGTCAGGGCTGTGCTCCTGCAGACTCACCTTTGGCTGACAGTCAGCAAAGTGCTCCTCCTCCTCAGGATGGAGGGTGGGCTGGTTGGAGGGGGCCGGGCTGTTGGGCTTCGAGGGGCCCGCTGCCCCCCTGCTCCCTGCCTGGCTGGCATCCACACTCCCTGCAGCCCTCCCCTGGGACAGAAAGGAAGCACCACGTTACTCAGGCCACAGCCCCTCATCAACAAAGTTCCAAAACCTCTGCTTCATGAGGGCCTATTTCTTATTCATTTCACTACAATAAAATTTCAGCGAGTGAAGTTTGTGCATTTCAAACACGCAGCAGCTGGAAATTGTACTCAGGCCTTTTTTTTTTTTAAGTGGAGAAAAACACTTCCTCCATCCCTATGGCTCTGAAAACTTGAAATATTTACTTCTGATTCACAAGTGTTATATTTTCAAACATTTTTTGTTTTACAGCTCAAGTGTCTGTTAAAAACAGCACAGTGGGCACAGAGATATTAACTCATATGTTTTTATATTCTCCTGCTGGCCACAGGTTGCAGCAGTCATGCTGACATTTTTGCACCAGCTACATGTCCCTTTTTGTTACCAAAATCCTCACTAATGGCAAATTCACCACATGCTTTATTAGAGTAAGAACATCTGTTTACCAAAGCCAAAGGCACCACATGCAGATGGTTTTTCTCTGCTCCTTCCCTGCCTGCTGGGTTGATCCCATTACCCTGTAAAAGCAGCAGCAATGTCAGGCCATTCAAATCCAAGAACATCCATTAAGAGATTTAAAATTGCTTGCTACAGAGAATTATGAGAACTGGGATATCTTCTGAAAGAGAAGTAAATAAAGACTGTTTGGATTAGCTTTTGGATTTGCAGTCTGTTCCTTTGGATTATATTAATTTGATTATTAATAGCATGTCATTCCCACTATTAGCTCCAGGACCTAACAGTAGCAGGGAAAAGTGTGATCAGAGTTCAGGGAATTGCACTGTCAGGAGGTCAACTGTAGGAAACAGAAGTCTCTGACACAGATATTGTAGAAACAAAACAGCACTCAGGGAAGCAAGAAAATCAATTTGGCAAAATGGCAATGCTTGAAAAATTGTTTGAGCCAGTGTTTTAAGAAATCAGCCCAAAGCCCTGTAAGGAACAGACATGAAATCCCAGCACAGCTGGCAGGATTTGGAGTATGGTTATTTCTTTTTACCATTCCCACCAGGTGCCACTCAGGGCAGGGTGTCCTTTGTACAAGGTGCAGAACTGGGACTTGGGGTCACAGAGGCCAGAAGAGGGCTCAGACTATCCTGGATTTTCTCGACCAGCAACAAAGAGCTCCTTATTTCCCAAGATTTGTCCTCCAGGAGACACCTGTGCCCAGCAGTTTCAAGCAATACAGGAAGCCAAAGACTGAGACATTCCTGGCTGGAATTGCCTCTGG
Organism: Polioptila caerulea; assembly: GCA_013397295.1. Classification (NCBI taxonomy): domain Eukaryota; kingdom Metazoa; phylum Chordata; class Aves; order Passeriformes; family Certhiidae; genus Polioptila; species Polioptila caerulea. The sequence continues at coordinate 48,613 of VYXF01007976.1, forward strand.
CTTTTTCATCCTCTTAACCTTCCTGCATAGTAAGAGAATATCTTTTCCCACATCAGGTTGGTTATTAGATACCAGTGCACAGAAACAAAGAGAGCACAGCCCAGATTTGGTGGCTGTGAAGCAATGAGCATACTCAAGTTTTCATCCTGGGAAGAACTTGTAATGTGTGTAACAAATCACAGCTAAGCTGCACGGGTCTGGCCTCTTCCTAGGTCAGTACTTATCCCAAAAGAATCCTCAGTTTCTGCTCTGAGCAGGAGGAGGAGGAGGAGACAATTCTACTCAAAACTGAGGTAGAGATGGATTGGGAAGAAGACAGACTAAGCACTGCTGGAATCACCAACAACATTCTGTTAGTCTGTTCCTACAAAGAAGACATGATTTTACAGAAGAACAGTTTTATAATCTTCTTTTACTAACCTGTGTTTTATTCCACAAGGCACCATTCCTGCTTGCTTGATCTGCTCCTGTTTTTTCCTGCTGTCCTTCAGGCCACACCAACCTCCTTTTGATACCTGTGCCATCCCGAGATTTATTTCTATCCTCTTTCTCCAACAATGCAATCATCATCTTGATCAGATACAGCTCAATATTTGCAGGAGTGAGTTTTCTAATTTCTTGAATTTTGGTAGTGTCTTGTAAAAAATAAAAATACAGTATTAATTATTTAAGCTTCTTGCCCCTGACTGAGTTTTCTTATATTGTGAAATACATTTGTTGCACCTCATTAAAGCATAGGATGGATTAAGGCACAGAAAAGGTAAGAAGATAAAAATGTATGGGTTCGACTCGTGAGATCATGTGATAAATTCCCAGTGTGTTTTCTGAGGATGCCAGTACTTACAGGAATACTTTGTCAGGCTGATGTATTTTTCCCAAATATATTTAAGTAAATACAGATTTAAGAGGGATGGCTCAACCATTTCCATACAACCGAGCCAAAGGATTTGTAAAGGTCTGCCCCATTGTCATGGATCATGCCAGAATTGTTTTACATCTGAACCTTGAAAGGAAAGCAGTGACCCTGGCACTGCCCCAGCTTCCAGGCAAGAGAAGCTCCAGGTAAGGCCAGTGATGCTTACCTGAGTTAATGGGAGGATTGTGGATAACATCCCTAATGACCTGCTGAACTGCAGGAGTCAAACCTGCTCGCTCCAGGCTCACAGCGTAGCCGGCTCTCAGGGCCTGGGACAGATGAGTGCCAACCACAGCAAGGGGCAGGGATCTGCACTCACTTATGGCCCTCTGTGGAAACAAAGGCACGAGGGATTCACGTGGCAGAAGTGTCATTCCCCAAAAAATAACCCAGAGACAGTGGCACAGCACTACAAAGCTCCCCAAAACACTGCATTGTTCCTAACAGCTATCTCATTGCTCTTCCAGCTTGTCAAGCTTGTTTCTCTCTCAAAACTTGACAACTCGAGGGCAACACCTCGCCCTGAACTTGAGATGAAGGAGCTGTGGTGCACCTGACCTCTCAGGGGCCCACATAATACAGAACATCTACGCAGGACACGGATAACAGCACCAAAACAAATTCCCCCTCATTATCACATGGTGGACAAATTCTCCTCTTAAAACATTTGCTTTGAAGAAAAAAATGCATCTCAAACTTGACTGACACAAACTTGTTTTTCTCAAGGATAGATTTCCAACTGGAATCTTGTACTCTTTGAAAAAGCACATTTCAAGTTTCTACTCATTTCTCCACAAGGAATACACACACTGTGCATACCATCAGGATTAGTGGATACAGAGCATCAAGCTGCCCAAGAATTGTACAACTAATTCATTCTTAGGTATACTTTTAACCTGGGGACCACCTGACCCATACTCTTGGGAGGGGCAAAGCAAAAGCCAAAGCAACTCGAGTTTCTTGCTGTGGAATTAAAAACTCACTGTATCCCACCTCGGTTTTCCATACCACTCCTTCAGAGATAAGAGGATCTGCCATTTCCCAGGAAAGGTACTGCCTCAGAGTTTTAAAGCAACCTATGCAGAGGATTTAAGAGAACTTGCAGATCTCTCTCCTCTAGACAAAGCATCCCTGCTGTCGGTTTTCAGCAAAGCAAAAGCCTCCACAGTCAAGAGCTTACCAGAGAGTAATTTTTCTCTTGGAACAGGATGTATGTGACCTCCTCTGAGGGAGAAAGGGCTCTAGCACGCTTCCAGGGAGATGCTTCTTTCTGATCCTTGGATTCCGATGTGGGGACTGTGTCGGTCTAAGTGAGATAAAGCAGAATTAAATTAATTGTATCCCAGTGACAAGCAAAGGATCACCCTCCCATTAGCTGATGTCATCTGACAAAGTAACACTAACAGAATCATTCGTCTCTCTGGCAGTTGGTTTTGACCCCAGCTCATGTCCTTTAAAGCAAGGAGGGAATCCAGATGGACACCACCTTACTAAAACCAGCATAGCATTGTCCAAGGAACTGGGAAAAGAAAAGCAGAGAGAACAAAGTGTCCAGGCCAACACATCTTAGGTATTCCTCATTCCATGTGAAACTATGCCGTCAGAACAAACTGTGGCATTCAGTCTGCATGGGAAACTTCTCAATTTCAGCTAAGCTTTCCCAACACAGACTCCCTGAAATCAACTAAAAAACCAGGCATGCTTTTGTTTCCAATTGCTAGATCGAAGTTTTTTGGTTTTTTTTTTTTGTGAAACAGAAAGACAGCTCAATGGAGTCCAATAGCCACAGAACAAATCCCATCCTTAAGGCTCCTGCCAAGGAGAAGACACCTGAGTTCATCATACCTACCTGCAAACCATTAACTTGGCAGAAGTCCTTAATTTCAGCCAGGAGAGGCATCAACATGGTGGATTTGGCTTGAGACACACCATCGATTTTCTTCAGGTTCTCAATGCTCGTAGGCCTGGTTTAGGATGAAGAATGCAACAATGTAAGACATTCTCAAGATATTGCTGCCTAATGCCTTTAAGTAGCTGGGGGAGGAACTTCAGATGCCTCCACTCTCCCAAGAGAAGCAGGAAAGGGATTTGTGACTTGGCTTGCAAGCTCCCCAGTTTGTACAACACGTCTGCATGCTGGCTTTACCTTATCCGGGCCATCTCCACCAGGATCTTATTGGTTGCCAAGACAGCTGGAGGAATTTCCTTCTCATTAGCTACCTTCTGTCTAGCAGTCAGCAGCTTGCCATACAGAGCAGTCTGGGAAGGAAGGAGCCAAATTCTCAGGAAGCAGTTCTACATCACTCATAGGTATAATTGTTACAAAAGCAAAAGTTATCACCTCACTGATTTTTCCAATAACACACAAAAACCCTGCAATCCATTAATCCCTTCTCATGTATTTTGGTCCTATTCTGGGACTTCTATTCAAAACAACTCAGTAACTTTAAGAGCTGTCCAATCCAGCTGCCCAAACACAGAACAAGTGTTGTTTGCAGGCTGACTGCAATTCAGTGATATCCTCCCTATCCCAGAAAAGCTTACCTCTAGTTCTTTTTCTCGGGATGAAACATCTGGTTCTTGGGGCTTCAAAGGAGATTTCAGTGGTGAGCGCCCTGAAACACTAACAAAAAAACAAGTGTGTGAAGCAAGCCTTGCTTTGGATCAGTTTATTCAGAGACTTGGTTCAAGGCAGTGGGATAGCAGCAGCCCAATTTATTTTGCCAGCTCCAACAGCACCTCATGCCAGCTGTGCCCCCAGGGAGGACTGGAGCTGGTTGGGGTACACCCAGCAGTATTCTCAATGTCACAATTTCTCTGATCTGGTGCTGTAAACCTAAAAACACTCTGTTATTGCATGAAGCTCAAGCAGATGAAATAATAACTGTGGGAGTCTGGGGGGGAAAAAAACCAACCCAGCTCAGCAAGATCTCTCAATGCTGGATTCCAGCATCTGGAACAAAAACAAGCTCTAACAGTCACTTGTCCCACCTATTATTTTTGCCCAGGGCTGAGAACATGAATCCTGGCAAGCAGCACTGGTCACCTTAAAACCATCAGTGAGAGGGACACAGCTGCTGTGCTGTGAGTGGAATTAGCACAGCTCCCAGCCCATGGGCTCAGGGACATCTACCCTTGACTGCACTGCCATGATTACACTGCAATATCTGTTAGTAAACAAGCTGGTCTAAAACCCTCCTCTCCTAAGCACACTGCAAAATAACTTGATTTGGATTTTAACTGTCCCTAAAATAGGCTCTCTTCACAGGGCTGCAAAGGCAACTATTCACCTCAGTGGTGTCTATTCACCTCTTCCTGTCATCTGCCAGCACCAGAATGGTGGCCTGAAGGAGGCACCCACTCAGAAATACAAGGTGCATTTAATCTGAAGCAGCACATGAGCCAGGAAAACAAATCACTTGGTCTGCTTTTTGCAAGAGGTTATTTGATTTCTTTTGCCCTTTGGGGGGCCTTGAGCTGGTCTCAGTCTTCTCCAGACCAATGTGGAAAGGCAGAGGCCTCCATGCTCCCTGATGTTAACTGTGAAATCTTGTAAATACAATATATTTTGAAATATAATGCAGTGAACAGCAAGTTTTAAGCACTTGTCTTTTTTTTAATGCATTAACCATTTCCTCACCCATTTCACAGGAAAACACTCATTTTAACGATCACCTGACAAGCAGTACCCCCCATTAGCACAGTCAAAATTAGGCAATTCTGGTTTAATTTCAAATACTGTACCTGTTAAGCATGTTAGAGCTTCTTGGAAGAGGTTTACCTTTCCTGTCATGGGAGAACATCTCATATAGAGATATCTATAAAAAAAAACCAGAAGAACAAGACAAATGCTGATTTACCATCTTTTCACTGAGTTTGCTGTCGATAGAACATGAATTTGTGATATGTTTGCAAGTTGGATTTGTTTTCAAAATATGAGCAAGGATGGATCACACTGCAGGAGGGTTGTACTGGTACAGACCTGCTTGCCTGGTGACTGTGTTGTTCCTTTTGTGCTCGGGGAGCGCTGCCTGGAGAGCAGAGGCGAACGCCTGCTGCTGTAATGCAATTAATTATATCTTAATTCCATTGTATTGTGACACTGCCCTTCAAAAAATAACATTTTGCTAAATAAACTGATTTCATGTTGGTACAGGGATGCATTCGGCAAATCAAGTTATTGATTAATTATTAGAATCATCATTCTTCACGGAAAAAAACAGAGCACTGAGGATCCCAAAGCCTCCTCCTGTTCAACCCTGCCTTCTCCAAAAGCAGGTTTCAGAGACAGATCTGATGTTAGTAAAGAGAGCACATGTGCTACAATTACCTGGTAGGAGCTCTCTGCAGATTGAGGTCTTCACTGGACTGTAATAGAAGACTTGGATTTGAGGCAGATCCAGCTTGTGACAGCCAATTCCTACCCTGCAAGAAATAAACCACATGGCTTAGCTGTGCATTACTCAGGAGGAGCTCTCACTGGGTCACTTCACTACCAGAAGTACCTTCTGGGTGAGCATACAAATGGTTGCAAACTTGTTGCTCTGGGCTGAGACTTCTTTGAGGAACCCTTCCATTAACAGCTGCTGGCAGAGCAGTTTCCACCAGTTTTCTGGCCACTCTTTTCCACAGCCAAAGAGAGGGTGCCGCCGGTACCGTTCTGGCAAGCGTTGAGAGCACTGAAAGTTTTGAAAGAATCTGTCAGAGCTGTCCACTCCTTGCACAGGGAAGCTTCAAGTACAATCAGTAAACCAAAAGCCCAGCATGTGAGGAGCCTCCTCTAACCTATTCCACTCCTCATCTACTTTCTGCCAAGGCTGTGGCAATTTCATTTTTCCCTAGACACACTTGTGTGACAATCAGTAGCTTAACTTCACTAAAGGTCAAACAAGGGACATCATTTACCCAGCTTTATCAAGTACTACAGGTCATTCCTTTTCCTCCTCAGTTTGTAAACATAAAAAGGATTTTGTTCTAATTTATTTCCAGTGAGTTTCTTGCTTAGTATTTCAAAACAATTACAATTAAAGGTGTGTAGAAATTAATTGATATTCATTTTGGTACCCTACTTCCTACTTCAGTACTCCAAGTCAGACAGCAGCACAGCAGCAGCCATGCTTTGGTTTATTCAAACATAAGCCAGCTAATTGAGCCCGGATGTTAATCCTTCATTCTGAAAAGGCTGTTCCTTTCAAAATAAGCAAAATGATGCATTTTCATTAAAAATTAGAGGACAGTCGTCTTGTTTGTTGCATGGGGAGTGGAGCTGAGCAGCTTCCCAAAGTCAAGAGTACCTCTCCACACCACCATCCATCTCTCCACAAGAAATGGGTGAACACACATTGATGTGAATGTATATCCGTGCACTGCTCAATTAGGAGCTCACAGCCCCTCCCCTCAGAACACACACACACAGGGAGCTGCACCATCACTTACAGACCCTCGCAGAAGCAGAATTGGCATTTTGGTCCCAAACTTCTCATCCAGGGCAATCACTGCAGACAGCAGCTGGTGTGCTTGCTTCCCAAAGTCCTGCAATCCGCCCTCGAAGTCACTGGGGGCCGCGAGGCAGGAGCCGCTGAAAGGCACAAAGGAAGCCAAGCTCGACACCAACAGATCAGGGCCTCTCTCCCATGCTCCAAATGTTGTCAAACCAGTGATTAATGAAATAATTGAATGAAACAACCACAAGTGACTGACTCGTACTTAGCATCTAATGTCAGTCCCTAGTCCTGTACATTTAAACACATTTAATTCTTTATATCAATGTAACTTCCAGACACATTTACGTTTCTATCAGTGTAACTTCTCAGACAACTGCCCAACCCAACAGCAAGCTCTCCACTACACCTGCTGTTAAGAACATTGTCTCAGCAATCCTTTGAATTCAGTACTTAAATATTTGCATTGGTTGGGACATGCACAACACTTCTTTAACTGCACTTAAAAGCTTTTTGTCCTGCTTCTTTAAGAACGCAAAGGAAAAGCAAAAACCAGGAGTAAAGAGCAGCCCCATTAAAGGCTATGTAAGGTTTGTTAATGTATTTCTTACTGACTGAAAGAAGCCACAGAAAAATTACTGGCACAAACCACTTCTAAGGAGAAAAATGAAAATTACCCATTTCAACCGATTTCAACTCTGCAACTCAAATTCACTGCCTGGCTCTTTATTAGCACAGCAGGGTGACTTTGTGCAAAGAGGGAAATTATGATCTTTTAAATTCTTTTTTTATTTAGTTGTAGTAGAGGCCAGGCAAAGCTGTCCTAATCCTTGACATACAGAAATTCAGTAGCTAAATTGGTAACACTTCTCCAGAAAGCAACACAGACTAACATCTTGCCTGGGATCAGAAAGCACCAGGCTAACAGCAAGAACAAGGAATGCTTTACTGTAACTTCAGGAAGAGCTTTATTGTAACTACAGAAGAAAGTGACAGAGGTGTTTCTGTTCATGGCTCTGTGACTATCAGCCTCCTGAGTCCCCCTCAGCACATCCATGAGATTATTAGCAAGGTTAAAAGAGCACATGTCAGCACAGGAGAACAGCTCCCTGGACACTGGGGCAATTTAGCCTTGGACACCTGGTACCACACATTTGCAAGAGTTGTCTTTTGGGATTAATTACCTAACAGGGCTTAAACTGATGAATAGAAGTTTTTTTCACTGAGTGTTGCTCTAAACCCCTTTTAGCAACTGTGATCCTGCTCTGTTTCCAGGCTTTCCCAGAGCCTGACTTGGAGCTTATTATGATTTGCCTGACTCACTAGAAAAAGGTTAGAGAGATGTTCAAAAATAAACCTCAGGCTGAACAGCTGCAAGATCAGATGCGTGAAAGTCAATTCTTTTAGATAATTTGCCTTGTAAGTCAGTCTGGGAGAACATAACCTCTAGGATCAGCCTTCAGGGAAGAAAGCTTACCTGGACCTGCAATTATCACAGCACTCTTCTGTGCCCATGATGCCAGAGGAAACCTTTCGGAGTTGTCTGTCTTCAAAATGAGACAGGATGATTCTACCCAAGGGAACAAAAAGAATTCAATAAAAGACCAAGAATTTACACACTGAATTTATTGCAAAAAATGGAGTTGAAATCAGCATCATTAATTAATTCACCGGGGAACCAATTATTTAGCCTTGATTCCTCTAAAGAAAAAGTCTTTCTTTAGAAAAAGCAAATAAGGAAAGGTACAAATGTGCTGAAGGTTGTACTTTTGATACTGGTTGTTAATGTAGAATAGAATGTTTCTGTGCTTGTAGAACACACTGTGAGGCTGAGATGCCTTCTGGTTACAAACTCCAGCTGTGCCCAAGTCCCAGCAGCTCTCACCAAAGCTGCCTGCAGTGACAAAGCACCAAAGAGGTTCCAGCACTCACCTCCTCCTGCAGCTACTGGACACCAGGTACTTCTCCATCTTTGCCAACATCTTCAGCTTGTACAGCCGGAACTTCTCGTTGCGGATCTCGTTCAGGAGGCGTCTGAGACAGAAGCAAAAAATGCAGAGCCTTAAAGGCTGACTGCTATTCCCCTGTCCCACACCAAAAATGAAATGTGCCACGCAAAGCTCTCTAACTCACCAGGAAGAGCTAGAAAAATACATCCTACTAAACCAGACCCAAGCTGCCTGCCTGCTTCTCCACCACCTTGATCCTCAAAGCACGGGGGCACACTCAGGAGAGCCCTTCACTCCTGTTCTTCTAAACATTATCCCAAGGATGCCAGAAACAGGAGGGAGACAGGGAGGTTCCTCCAAGTCCACAGGCTACCAAACTGCAGAGCCCCATGGCAAAAGGCCCTGAGGAGGGAGGCAAGGGCTGTGTCCAGAGCTTTACCTGTTGGAGGCCAGGTCCGTGGCGGCCCAGAGGACGTGGCAGGCAGCGGGGAGCCCGTCGCGCCCGGCTCTCCCCATTTCCTGGTAATAGGATTCCATCTCCTTCGGCGCGCCGTAGTGGATCACCAGCCGGATGTCGGCCTTGTTGATGCCCATCCCAAAGGCCACCGTGGCCACGACACACTGCAAAACAGGAGCCTTCAGGTGAGCCCAAAGAACATGTCCCGGTTCATTCACACACACTTGGGTGTCCATCTGCTGCCACAGACCCAAAATTCGGCCTGGATTACAACAGCTTCAGACCCACGGTGCTGAGCTGGGCCAGAGCACAGCCACAGGATTCTAACCACGAGAGGGATGATGGGCTATGGCAAATGCAGGAGTCTTTGCAAGTAGCTGTTCTCAACAGGCACAGAACAGCTCGTGAAAATGAACACAAGAAGCCCCAGGATATCTCTGCTGCCCAGGAAAGAAGCAGCTCACAGAAGTTATGATCTTGTTCCACCTACCACCATTTTCCTTGGATAACCATGCATTTTTACAGTAATTAACACAGAAATTCGAAAGATAAGCCAGGAATCTTATTCCTGTCAGCACACCAGGAATTTCTTTACCCAGGATTGCAGCTAGAGGACATAGCTAACACAGGTCGACATTCCAAGATTTCTTTTCTATCAAGACCTCTGCAATTCTAAATAGGACCAGGAGAATTTTGTGTCCCCACACACCTGAATTTCATCCCTCATGAACTGGTGGTGAGTGTCTCTCCTCTGCTTGTTCCCCATCCCAGCATGGTAGGCACCACAGGCCACGTTGAGTTTATTCAGTGCACACACCACCTGCTCAGTGGCCTTTCTTGTAGGGCAGTAGATGATAGTGGGGCCTTCAAACTCATACACAGAACTGCTGAGAGTAACGACAACATGTAAAGATACAGAACAAAAAAAAAAAAGCCACTTGCCTGTAAAAAAATACATGTGATGGATCAAAACCCGGCTTAAACCCTTACCTTCCTTTCCTAGTTAGGAACTGCTTCAAATCCCTACAGATGTCTCCACTTTGCTGTCCAACTTCCAGGTACAGGTTAGGTCTGTCAAAACTGGTACAGGTGACCTGGGGATTCCTCAGGTTCAGGCATGTCACTATGTCCTCTCTTATCGAGGGACTTGCAGTTGCAGTTAAAGCAATAATGGGGACCTGCAAAGAGATGGAGAAATAACATTCATGGCCTCTCACTGGTAATTTTTTACTCCAAAAACCTCAGAAGTCTGCTGATAAAGAACCTAAACAGGCACTTTAATGTGTTTACCATTGGATAAGTTCAGTCATTTGAAAATTATATTTAATATTGAGCTTCTTGATCATTTTAGACCAAAGCTCTTGAGAGAGGAGACAGAAACAGAACACTTGAAATACAAAGTTTTATTCTGAATGTATCTTCCAGGAGTCCACAGTAATTCACAGATGTGATTAGCTAAATTTAGGGAATATAGGATGACACTTCCAATTAAAGCATGTTAAGTTCAGGTCTAAATTTTTGAGCTTATGCAATAAGTGCTGGAGGAGTGTCTAAAAATCAGTGGCATGCTCCTACAAGCCACTCAGTCAGGTAAAAGAAAATCTTCCAATATTAAACCAGAAGTTTAGGGACATCATCTTCCTCAGCACAGGGATCCAAAGCAATTTAAATTTCCTAAGTTTCTGGTAGCCCAAGTTCAAAACATCCTTCATTTAAACATGGGAAAAAATCTACAAAGCCCAATCACTGACAGGGATGCTCCAACTCCAAACCAGCAGGGTCAGAGCACGACATCAAAAGGCTGATACTTCCAAACTGTCACAGAGAGCCCTTTTCTTGTATTAGAAACCCAATACAGCCAAACCTCACCGATGGCAGAGTCTTCTTTAACAAGCCTAAACTTCTGAAGGAGTTCCTGAAGTCGTGGCCCCACTCGGAGATGCAGTGAGCTTCATCCACAGCTATGAGGGTGATACCTGGGGGGCACAAAACCACAGCACAGCAAGCTCCAGCTTGCCTGAAAAGTCACCAGCAGTGCTTTAGGTCTGGTTCCTGGAATGCTTTCTGCTGCACCAACTTTGAGGCCACTTTCATAAAAAAAGGCCCAAGAGCTTCCACAGCCTCCCCCCACCACCATCCAAGCTCCAGACATCCAACATCCCTTACATGGATCAAAATCTCAAGCCAGTGCCAACAGGATCTTTTCCCATTCAGTGCTTCCCAACCACAGTCACAAATAAGAATCACATCTGGATTGTAACACAAAGCCTGATTGTCTCAGACAAACACCCACATATGATTTTTTCCATCAGTGACAGGATCTTGTGTGATCAATGACAATAAATTGTGTCACTCCCCTCACCAAGAAATGGATGAAAATTCTTCAATTATCAAAAAGGCTTAAATATAATTATCAATGTAAGCTGCCTGGCTACTCATCCCCAGTCTTATCTCCAACTTACCAACAGTTTGGTCAAGGTCCTGAAGTAACTCCAAGTTGCCTGAACAAAACTCTGGAGTCATGTATATGACTCTGTACTGACCCCTGAAAGACCAGAGAAAAAAATAAGCTGAAGCAGAGGATCCCAGACCATAAAATTCACTAAAATCATGATTGCATTGAAAAACAATATGAGAACAACAGATTTCTGATGGGAAACAAGAGGAATTAAGTGAAGAACACAGAAAACATTCCAGAACCACAGGAAAGCAAGGCATTACAGGAAAAGGAAAACCAAATTTGCCAGCCTTTAGAATAAGAAAGGACTGATGTGTTGATGACAGAGATAGGTCAAAAACCTTACTAAAATCAGGTATAAATCAGAAGACATCTGAGTCAATAAGCTCCATCTCCCCAGCCAAAAGGCACAGGAGGGTGGCTGTAGCCTCCCACACACTCAGGCTGCAGGTGAATGCAAACAATATCCTGAGTGCCAGGTCCCAGGACTGGGCCAGAACCAGGAGTTTCAGTGATGATGGAGCAGGGAGACATCCTACTCCTCCAGCACCCCTATGTCACAGCCCAGAGTACCAGAAAGCTTGGCTAAAACTCACCCTCTGATGGAATCCTTGACCTGTTTGGACTGAGCTGAACCAAGGAAACAAGCTGGAATCCCTGTCATTCTGCAGAAATAAAAAAGCACAGTCATGAACAGACTCACTTTCCAAGCTTTAGCTTCCAGCCTGTGCCAGCACTGCTAAAGGAAGTTCAAGCTCTGGGGTCAGAGACTACTTTCTTCAAGGATCTTTGTGTGAAACACCTTCTGAAAAAGCAAGAGTGGTGCATGGCTTTTCCTGCCACCCAAATGCTCTTCCACTTCCCCTCCATCTGTCTCCACAAGACACACACCTGATTAGTAGGAATCAGAGAAAGGAAGACCATTTTCTTTGCACAAGTTCACAAATAAAACATCCAAAAGAATATGATAAACATGTTTTCTTGAACTATTCACTGCTGCAGTTCCTCACATTTGGATATAAGCCTTGCTAGCCCACAATTTTTTACCTTGTTCAGTCTTTTGTGAGCTACAGATGCTGCATCTGCTAATTTTAAATCAGGTGGCTGGTTTTTAATGACATAATTACTACCTCAACTGATTCATATTTTTTTACCTCTTAACTTGGTGATTTGCTGCATTGTCTCAGAGCTTTTGGTTTCCACAGCTGCTCAGTCCAAACTGCAGCCAGACTGACAGACAAGCTGCTGCAGTCGGTAGAAATTCAGTCTCCTCGGCCTTCAAAATGAATGACCCACTGGGAAGGTAGTGAATAAACCCCTTCCACTGAAGAAAACAGTGGAAAAGTCAAAGCAGAAGCTGAACACACAGACACCCTGCTGAGTAATAGTCAAGGAGCTTAGGCTGTCCAGCCATTCATCTGCACACAGCCACGACGCGCAGCAGAAAATGCCACACGTAATTGATGTTCTTCACTTCAAAACATCTTCATATCCCCTCTTTCACAAAAGACCCGTTCTTCCCAAGTTGAACAAGGCAGGAATGAACCAGACAACTCAGCATGAGTCCCACAGCTCCAGTGAAAAAGTGTCAGAAGTGAATAGCTCTTACAATAGGAAGCGAATACATGCGGAGAAAGCATTACCAGGCATTAAAAATCAAAGAGATTTATCCTGACAACACCTAGAAATGCTCATGTCAGAGTGATTTGGTGTCACCCACAAGCTCCCCCCTCAGACCTGTTAAGTAGTGAAGAGGCCAGGTGTCAGGAGACCCACTACACTGTCCCTCTTGAAAGCCTGTGCTGTAGCTTTGATCTGGGTTGCCTACAGCTGCCAGCACTGCTGGGTTCAGAAGTCACTCCTCAGACCCAAAGGAAGCCCCACCAAACTTTGACACGAGTCTGACAGCCTCAAACAGCTCCCCCATCACTTTGGTCTGGGCACAGAAGGCCTGTGAGTGCAGAAATAAGTGACTTCAGAAACCTCTCAGCAGCATCCATCCTTTGCAGCCTCAGCCCCTGGTTCAGCTACGTGGCCAATCCAGGGATCTGACCCAGGCTGTGTGTGCTCCTTGAGAAACACATGCTCTGCAGCTGACACACCAACAGCCTGCTGTGCACCAGGCTGCACAGGGGGAGCTCCCAGAGAGGCCACAGGCAGCACCTGTGTGAGTCCACAGCCTGTCACTGTTCCCTGGTTTGACCTGATTGGACGATTTTGTACCCAAAACCACTACACACTGCTAGCACGTCACTTACGTCAACTGCAGCACCTGGTCCTCCATCAGGGAGATAAGAGGGCAGATCACAACTCCTGTGTGTCCAGTGTAAACAGGAGGAAACTGGTAGCACAAACTTTTCCCATAGCCTGAGAGGGACAAAAAACCAGCAGAAGTGAGACATCATGCTTTCCACGCAGCCACAGCAGACAATTCCAACACCTGGGTGAGCCCAGAAAAACCAAGCCATGGCTGTTTTACTAGTCTCCCCCCAAAAGGGAATGACTTTTTATTGTTTCTTAGGATGCAATGGTAACTCACCAGTTGCCATGACAACAAGATTATCTCTTCTGTCTTCCAGAAGAGAATTGATCACTTTCCACTGGACCCTTTAAATTAAACAAAGGGGAATACTTGATTTTTTTTTTGCCACCACAGATAACAAGTAAATTGTATGAAATTGCACATTCTGTTGAATTGTGGGTTAAAGGGACCCTTGAGGCCACCTCAGAGTGCTGTCTTTGCACGCTGCAGCCACTCAAGACACTCCAAGTACTGCAGGCAGGGCCACGAGTGCCAGAGTGGGGATCTCTAACAGGACTCGGGCAAGCAGCACTTGATGCAGACACTGACAAGAGATCACAAATAAAACCTGCAGTTCTCACAGTGTTTGTGGATCACTTATCTCCAACACAACAGAATGTGAACAAGACCTGGATTTGTTTGTTGCCATTTTTTCAGGTAAGCAGTAATAAAAAAATCATCCAGGTTGAAGGAAGGGCAGGAACACATACCCCAGTGTGTCCATTTTAACTTAACAGAAAACATGCTTACGGTTTAAATGAAGAATGCCCAAAATAGGTCTTCAGACACATGATGTGGCTTTCTCCAGGTTCTGGCAGCAGTGGATCTTTAGTGGGAGAGAGGAGAAAACAGTCATTTGGGACTAAATTTTAAAATGATAAAGCACTGTCTCCACAAACAACAGTCTGCTCATGGTTGGTGATGCCCAAGGGCTAGAATTTGGGCAATTCCAGTGAAAAGAGAGATATCAAACTCCAGATACTTTCAGGCTAGAATGAAGGATTAAAAAAGCAAAGAGGCTCCTCAGAGACCCTGCATGAGGAGGAGAACATATGGCTTGATTAATGAGATAAAGCAATAGGACTGTAATGCATAACTGCATCATCTGGAACAGGATCATCCAAACAAGTCAAGGTGTGTCTCTCCTCACATTTCAGCTGCTTTTCCCCATTTGATCTCTCTCCAAAGGGACAACCCCAAAGCAAGCAAAAATCACCCCCAAGGCAGAATTTCTGCAGAATTCTGCCACACAGCAGCATCAGGAGAAGAACACAGGCAGACAGGGGAGGTGTCACCTCCCCCATGCTGTGCTCTAACCAGGTCCCCTCAGCTCTGCAGGGCCCCCACAGCCCCATATAAGTTTTACTCCCTTGAGGCAGACAGCAGCTGATCGTGGCAGAACTCCACTCTCTTTTGCCAAGCACACCTTTGTATTTTCATCTTGACACAGTGCAAGTTCCCCTTAGAAACCCAGGTGAGCTTTATCCTCCTGTTTTGAGAAACCAACCCCTAAAAGTCACTGTGCTTCCACAGACAGTGATTTCTGAACATTTATTTCATCGTGCACTAAGATTTTCAAAAATCCATACCAAAATATTCCTCCTCCTCTTCCTCAACGCCTTCATCTTCATCCCCATCTGGTGCTACATCCACTTCTGTGTCGGGGGTTTTCCGGGCTTTACTGGACTCTCCTTCAGGTAAAACTCCTTCACAATCATCTACATCTTTTAGAGACTGAGAAATTAAGAAGAAAGAAGTTATTTTGGAGGATGGAAGGGTAGATAAAATGCCTATCCAAGGTCACATGATATGGGAACCAGGTTTTAAGCTAGTTACAACAACCTAAATCTAGTGGGTGGATCAAGTCGAAGCTGGTGTAATAAAGATGACACAGGAGGCAAATGATACTCCAGTCTAACACCAGTAAATTGAATTCTTTCAGTATCCATGTGTTTATTCTGTCCATCTTCTGTAAGCAGCACCATTTTGCTTCATATTCCCTCCCCTCAGCTGTGCTCCACTCCACTGGGATCCCACAGCAGCATCATTAGGAAAAAAAAATTGAAAAACAAACCCTGAGGCACTCACTTTCAGCATCTCCATTTCCAGCTCTTCATCACTCTCAATGACACAGGACACGTTTTGTTCATTGTCTGTGGAACATGCCTCCTACAAAGTCAACACAATTCCCTTAGAAGCAAAGTAATTTCCATTTTACCCACAACCTTCCATTCTTTTGTACCTCCCACAAGCCACTTCTCCGTATGCTTTAACTTCTTACCAAACATAATTCAGCTCAACATTCAGCTCTGAGGCCTGTCCATTAAAAAACAAAAGGTCTGAAGGAAATATCAGAACTCAAGCTCTCCTTACCTCGGGTGCAACTTCACTGACCAATTCCTTCTCAGCCTGGCGTTCCAAGACCTGAAGCTCTTGCTCAGTAATGTCCAGGGACATGAAGTCATCTCTGTCCTCTCTGTCTGTAAATCTGGCTGCTGGAGCCCCGTTTTCCAGAACACTGTTACCTCTCTGGGCCTCCTCCCCACTCATTTCTTCCTCCCAGAGGACAGCCAGTGTGGCATCAGAGCAGATGTTGAGGTCACCTTCAGGTTGCTCAGCACATTCTGCTTTTTGTGCTCTGACATTTGCTGACTCGGCTTCAAAATGTGTTGTATTTGCACCACAGCTCCTCTCCAGTCCAGAAGGGGAACCTGAGCCCAGCAGGGTGGTTTTTAAGGCACTGATGCTCTCTGATATCTCAGCTAGTATTTCTGCAGCCCTAGGAGGTAGAATCAAGGAAAGTAAAACAAAATTACAGAGGCAGTTACTATGCTCCAGAACAAAATTCAGCCAAGTTCAGTGCCAAATCCGTTGCAATTAGACCAGTGAGAAAACATATTCCTACACACTAAAAAAACCCAACATTTTCTTGGAAAGCCACAAACAGATGACAGCTGTCTGTTCAAACACATGTACTTTGCTGTGTGGGACCTCGGAGATCAAAATCCACTGATTGTGGAGGTAGAGACAAGGCAGCAAAAAAACTAACCCCTGGAAGTTTTCCAGTTGTCCAGAAGAGTCAGGGATGTGGGATGCCAGGTCTGTTATCTCTTCAGCCAGTGAAGCCAAGCGCTCCTTCACACCCTCAGATGTGGCATCTGTAACAAAGTCCAACAACTGATTATTTTGTAATAACTGGGGTCTAACCCCTCTATGTAAAGAACTCCCATTCCTGCAGCAGCATTCCTACAAGATCTACAGCTGGTAAGATAGCATTTTCCAGAGCTTAAAAATCAAGCACAGAGAAATCAGGCCAAGCTTCCAAGTATTTCAGCATTGCATCTCTTCCATTACACAAGCTCAGGGAAAACAGGTACACAATGGGACTGCTACCAAGAGATCCCTCCCAGCTTCTCTCCAGCTCCCGGAAAAGAGCTGCTAACGTGGACATGCTGACTAAACCAAGGCCAAATCCTGCACCTCCTATCAAGGGGATAGCACTGCCACCTCCACCTTTGGCAGAAAAGTGAAATTCAGCCAAAACAAAAAAGAAACAAACCCCTAGCCACCCCTCTTTTTCAGCCTTAAGCTACCTGTAATAGCTTCTTTATGAAACATGGAACAGCACAAAAACTGAGATTTTAAAATCTCCTCTGATGAAGTAAATAATGTCAAGCTGCCTGCACTCAATTGCCTGGGAAAAACATTTGGGTCCTACTGATACGCCTCAATAAAAACATTACTTCCTAACATGGTTTGTTTTGTGGCCCTATTTCATCTTAAATTAGGTATTTGTCCCTGCATCAGCAGCACTGAAATCAACTCACTGAAGTGTTTCCATAAACAAACTGGAATGACAGCGGGAATTCTTCCCATCTCTGTGTACAGCAGAGACAAACACAAACAAACATCCTAAGAGTACCTTCCCACATCCTATGGAAAACAGTCACAGGACATGGTTATCCTGGGCATCCAAGACCTTCCACTACCTGCTCCCTCTGCAAAGTCATCTGCAATCACCAAGAAGCCAAACAAACCTGATACTATTAAAATACCTGCTGGGAAATGGAATGTGCAATTGTACATGGAATCAATTCCTTATGCCTGGATGGGTAACTTACCTTTCCTCACGCTAAATAATTTCCGGTCACTCATATTTTTCAGTTTTTCATAAACAATGTAGCCAGCCTAGGAGAGAAAAGAAATAATTAGTACTCAGTACTCCACAGAGAAAAAATCAACAACAAAAAAAATTAATCAGGAGTTAATCAGGCAAAGCATGGCACCAATACAGTGTGACCAGCAGAATTCCAAACTGGGATACAGCTCACATCGTTTTAATTACTACCCTGACTTCACTGTCCATCAGGAGCAGGTTACATGTTCCAGAATGCTGCACTAAGGGCCAAATGCTGGCTTGGGACTCCCTCTGGAATGGATACTCTTACACAGATCCCAGAGTGGGGAATCTCAGCAAGCTGGCTGCACTCAGAAAGCTCCCAGTACTCAGCTCCCAGTCCCACCATCTGCTCACCTCATTCAGATTTCATGCCGTGCTCCAGGAGAAGAGCTACAAACCTACCAAGATGGATTCGGTGTGTTTAGTATTTCCCTTGGTATGAATAATGAGTTCTAACAGAAAAATACAGCCCAGAGCCAGCAATGTGCTAATTAGGCTACACATGTTGAAAAAGAAACAAGTTACTCCCTCATGTTTTCCTGGGAGGCTCCAAAAGGCAGGCCAGGTGAACGGAGCATAGAGGGAAAGATGCACTGCCTGGGAAAAAATGGCTACAAAAGCTGAATCAGGCACCAAAAAAAGTAAAATGTTTTCCTTACTGTTTCGGGTCTTCACAGGTGCTAAACTCTCCAGGCTGAACTTTTAGCTAAACTAGAAGTCAGAAAAAAACCCCACTGTCCAACATCCCTTCCTCTAAGCCTGGAAATAAGAGACTGAAGGGTTTTTTTTTCCTTGCCAAAAGGAAATATTTTCTCCCAGGAAGCAGGTGGCACCCTGTAGCATACTGGTAAAACCCTTCACAGAACTGCAGATACACCAAAACTCATCCAAAATACTGAAAAAACAGGGACTTCTGGAGAAGCACAAACTAATATGCAACTGAACTCTTCCTGACAGTCCATACTGTGGCTCTCCTGTATTAGCCACCAGTGAAGGCTGTGTTTCCTCCAAGCTGCTTTTGAACTTCACCTCCCACACTACATGTAACGAGATTTGGGCTCATTAGCAGCTAAGAAAGATGATAAAACCAGAAGGAAACGCATCCAAAAGCGGTAACAAGCTCCAGTGAACACCTGCAGGCAAGGGACTAAAGAAATAACCAGCATACTGGAGAAGGGATTTACTGCCAGGGGTTGGAATGGTGATCCCCTGAGGCACATACATAGGCATCTGTGGCTGCATAGAGCTTCTGCTCCTCGTTGAGTGGAAACTTCTCCCAGTTGCTGCAGCGGACAGACTGATCCTTCAACAGTTGCCTGCCAAAAAGGTGCTTCACCAAGCCATTTAGACTCCAAGTCTCCTTACAATTCAGCTGGAAAAAAAAATAAATCCAAACAAAACACAAAAAGGAGATGATTTGTTTGAAAAGGAAAGCACCTGCACCTCCCCCAAAAAGAGCAAAGTGCACTCAATCCCTTGTTAGAAGCAAAGAGCTCTAGGTTAGTCAAAGCATACTTAGTTTTTCAAACAGTAACTCTTCTCAGTGCTGTCACACTATCAGAAAAAAATGAAGTATCTGTTCAAAACAACCTCTGGGTTGATAAAATAAAAGCCCTAGACTTAAACAGCACCCCCTCTCTCCTCCAGGATTTTCCTGTTATTTGCCTTTCTAATTAGAAAACGTCAGTACCCAGCACCAGGGATTTATCTAATAAAAACACAGGAATATTAAAGTCTGCCTTTGGATATGTGTTGGACATCTTTTGTCAGGCTGAAGTCGAGCACAAAGCAGAAGGGCACAGCTCTAGCCCACGCTAACCACTGCTCTGAGTGCTGGGCACAGCCTGCTGCTATTCCAGCTTGGAAAACGTGCCCAACTGTGGAGCTGAACAGCAGCAGAGCAGCATTAGCAGCTCATTGCCTTGAGCCTGGTATTAAAAAAAACCCTCCCAACTGTTCTTTTTAGGCTCCCCCAGCCCTTCCCCTCCCATTGTGCCATTATATATAACCCCGTTCTTTTGTTCCCTTTCAAGTTTATTTTTGGTTTATTTTCTCGTTAGCAGAAGACTTTCAAGCTGCTATCAGAGATCACATTGCTCATCTTCATAACAAATTATCCCTGAGTCGAATGATGGGCTAACAA
>VYXF01007979.1:266-101389 GCA_013397295.1 Polioptila caerulea
GCTTCCCTGGGCGCCGCCGTGAGGAAAAGCAGAGCTCAGGGCAGTGCCGGCCCCTCGGCTCCCTGCTGAAGGGTGAAGGGGTCCTGCTGTGCCCCACCAGGAGCTCTGTGCCTCTCTTTGGAGGAAAGTGGAAAAAAGTTGTTTATTTAACATACAAAGCACTCCCCAGCTCAACAATGAGCAATACCGAACAACAAGACCTCTGGCTGCTCCGCAGAGATGAGAAATTCCCAGAGTCTCTCTCTCCCGTGGCTGCAGCTCGGCTCAGTCCCTCAGTCCCTCTGGGGTGGGAAAGGCCGGGCCCAGGGCAGGCCCGGGGGGGCCACAGGTGGGAGCTCCTGGGGCCCTTTTGGGTTTTTAGTCCAGAGCAGGTTAAACAGTTCCAAGGAAAAGGGAAAAAAAAACACAGTCCGGAGAACTTCTCTTCCAGCCCGCGGCTGGAGGTGCAGGGGCCGCGCTGGGCAGCCCCCGGCCCCGGGAGCCTGCGGGGAGCAGAGCCTGGCCTGGCCGCGTCCTGCCATCGCACAGCGGGAACACGGCTGGCTCTGGAAACTGGCTGTGCTTTTCTGGCCGCTGCTGCCGGCAGAACGATGTTCACAGCTACGGCTGTGTTAACCTAAGATGACTCTCATCAGCCTAAAAACCAAACTAGCAAAGGCACAGGCTCCTAACAGCACAATCCCTTCAAATGTGGTACACAGGCAGTTAAAGCACACTCAGATAATTCCCTTCCTCAACAGGAAATGCCACAGCTTTTTCAGCACTTCCTCTTTTTGTATTTGAAATCTTCGCACTTCACACAATACCTTTATTTACATGTGGATCATAACAACTCACCTACACTTTCTAACTTTAGGTCCTTCATAATTCCCTTACATAAAAGGCAATAACGGTTTTTGCTACTTGTAGTAATTAGCAAAATGTACACTTCTACAGCATAATTTCTGTTTAGATAAATATTTTCCCACCATTTCACTTAGCTAACAATCTGCCAACTCAGTTCTTCCATAGGCTGCAGGTAGCTGGAAGCTGTGGAGCAGGGAAGCAGAGCTTATCCATATCCCCAAGCCCCCAGGCTCACACAGTATGATTTGAGTGGATCCATGGCAGGGAGTTGGAACGAGACAGTCTTTAAGGTCTTCCAGTCCAAGCCATTCTATGATTCTATGATTCTATGATTCATACAGAGTTAAGATTAAAGACACTTCCTCTATAAATAATCTTGAATTCTCTTGTCTAACAATGCTACCTAAAGACCAGTTCCACACAAGTTTAAATTTCTTGCCAAAGAGACAGTTAAGACACTCTGCTGAAAAACTGCAAAGGTTCCAAATTTTTTACAGTATTTTAAAACTTGATGAAGCTTCAGTTGCTTTAATGATGTGGAATTAACTGAGAACAAGAGTCCCTTTTTTTAAACTAACATTCAGGTTCACTAGAATTTCATTGTTCTTCCCACCATTAAATTGCAAGTTTAAATGTCAGGTTTGGGCTAAAAAAAGTAGCTATGGATGAAAAGAGTGAACTGGAAAATCAGGTGGACATAGGTAGTGGTTTTGTACAGGAGAGCACTTGTGTGTGGATGTATTCAATCGAATTGCACTTTGACCAAAAATTGTGTATTTGTTTATTGAAAACATGTAGATTTCTGCTTCTTCCCAGTTTGCTTCTTTCCCCCAGACCAAGCAAGGCTCAGCTTTCAGCAGTCATTTGTCAGTAAACCAACTGATTCCCCCCTTTATTGTGTCAGAATAGGAAACACAAGGAGTAATTACGGAAACTTTGGGAGAAGTTTATCCCAGGGATAAACTTCCAGGGATAAGCTTATGTTCCAAGAGTAGCAATATTTGCCAATGCCATCCATACCTTTTTTGATAATTAGACAAGCTAGTAAATGACCCCATGTCAGCCAGCAATGGCACCTGTACCGTGTGATGGTCAAAAGAAATGACTGACTGTGATCTGCTGAGTGCACCACACAGAGTGTCACTCCCCCTTGAAAAGAGTCCTGCTCCATTCTTCTGTTACCATCCCCAGAAATGAAAAGCTCTCGTTGGGCTTCAGAAAGTTTAGACTGGACTTCATTCTTTTGCTTTGTGCCCATGTGGGTTTCTGGTCTGATAGACTCAGTGCTGCAGGGAAGCAAACAAAGCAGCCTGGTGCAAGTCAGCAAGTGGTGAGGATACAGAGCACACAGACCATCACATTGGCTTGTCTGCTTGAGGTCTTTCCAAGTAAGAGGTTTTTACAACCCAAGGAGGAGATCTGTGTTGCAAACTAGCAGAATCCCACCACAAGGAAGGTAAAGGAAGGGCCACATTGATTTTGAGACCAGCATTTTTAAGCTTCATGCTGGTGGAATCCTGGAGCAAAATTCGGTCACAGCTCTGGAGCATCACTCAGGGTGTGGACTCATCAGTTAGGTATGTGCACAGAACTGGCTGAGATCAACAGGCCTCATGAGATACAGAAGTCAGCGTTGCTTTAGACATCAATCAGAGACTGGGTTTATTTCCCATGGTTTGGGGTCACATTGGGAGCTTTCTGCAGGGCCACTCAGCAAAAACTGTGAACAGACTCAGGAACTCCAACTTTAGTCCAACCCATTGACAGGCACTAAAACACAGACCTCTCCATAATTCACTACAATGGCAGCTTCCTCCATTTCCCAGCTCCTGCCAAGTAGAACAGCTCTCCTTTATTTCAAGAGCTGCTTTGTTGGCCATGTTTTGTTAAGCTGTGGAACAAGTGTCTGAGCTACAGGGCTGTCTGCCAAGGCTGTGTTCCTTACCTTGTGTGCTGGATGCCAGAGCCTGGTGGCAGCAGCAGGTCGAGGTACGTGAAAAATACAACATCAAAATATCACTGAGGACAACAGGCCTCTATTTCTTCTAGCATGGACCTGGTTCCTGCTGTCCAATTATGGAGATCAAAGGTATAATTTACTTAGAGGAAGAATTATTTGTGCATAAACAGCCACTAGCTAATAATACAGAGAAGATGCTAATAAATTCTAATGAGTGGCAGAGCAGACAGCAGTAGACAAGTGACCTGAGCATCATGTTACATAAACTGAAATGAGAGGGAGTCTGATGCTGATGACAAAACCTTTTTGTGAGCAACACTGGCAAAATCTTTTAGAGAATAACTCAACTCTAAGTTAAAAGAAAGTGAGGCTCTTCTCTCCTATTAGAAACTAACTTTAGGAACTTCTTTCCATCTTCACAAACAACAAGAAATGGAGGTAACTGCTGCTGTTTTGTTTCAGACTGATTATCTTGAGGACAGAAAAGGAGGAACACTGGTCTGTTGTCTTGAGAAACCTGCAGTAGTGTAAGGTGTTGACAAAAGGACATCCTTCCTCCAGGGAGAAGGAAAAGACTGTTCTGACTGGGGAAGGCTTGTTACAGCTCTCCTCAACTGCCACGGCTGGCACCTACTGCATTTCTTTTGGTTCTTACCTACAGCCACATTCCTGAGCTCAGCCCTTCCAGTTTCATTTGGATGCATCTCATCTTGGGCTATAAAATCTTAAAATACAGTGCTAAGTGATGTCTCAGTTTGTTCTGCCTGCCGCTTTGGGAGTGACCATTCTGCACCCCCAGACTGCAATTCAGCTGCTTCAAACAGAACAAACACTTCATTTAAATAGCAGCCTTCCTCCACCACTCCCTCAAAAGCTAATGAGCAGGGGATCAAAGATTCCTGAGCTCAACTGGCTCATCCACACCTCAGGGTGACCTCTACAGCCTGTAGCACGCATGGGAGCAATATAACAACCAGGCTTCAAATAGTGAACACAAATAATTTGGCATTTACAGCTTGGTCAGCTGGGACCTTTCTTTTATACAAGGTGAAAGCATGGTTTGGAGCCACTCATCTGGATTGCTAGCACATTGCCTGACTATCCTGAAGAAAACAATAGATGGAAGCAGCAGTTTTTCTAGAAACATCCCAGTGACTTAAAATACATGTGAAAGCACTCTGAGAGCAAAAGATGGACAGGTAATAAATGCAACACAGCGGGGTAATACTGCAATCCTCTCTAAGTAAGAGGTGATTTTCAAGAGTGAGAGGATGAGACAGGCCAGCTTCACAAAATCAGCATTGTTTGCTGACTTTGAGCAACTGCAGCTGCCCAGAGGGAGGGATATGAAAAGGCTCAAGTAGTAGTTTTTGAAATGGAAGGTGGTGCTGGTTCAGCAAGAAGGAAGTAAACTGCAATGAAACAAAGATTCCAGTTTGCAGTTTATATAAAATCTAATCCAAAAGTTCTGTATGTATTTTCAAAAACTGAAATCCCATTTGTTCCCCTGTAGCTAAATTAAGAATGTGCTATTTTGAGCTAGTGAACATTATCCCAATGTACTGAAAACACAGACAAAAATCCAGCAACTTTCCAGGGTTGACATGATTATCTCAGGCCTCAGCTATCTTGCTTTGCACTGTGCTAGAAAACAGCTGATGGTAAGATGAGCCCTGATATGCATCCAGCTGCAGTCCCCACCCCTGCTCCTGCACCAAGGAACTGTCTCTGCTACCCAGCAGGGTCCTCTGCTCTCTGAGCTGTTTCTGCAGTGATTATTGGGATGCACAGTGGAAGCAATTGCAGTTTTTCTACTTGAAGAAGTAAAAACCTTGCCAAGACCTTCCTTCTGCTGTTGTGTCCTTGCCATCTTGGAGGCCAGCACCTTTAGAAAGGCGCTCTCAGATGAAGGAACGCTGCCTTCCACAGTCATCAGGAAGAATGGTGAGGCCTGGAGACGTAGCTGTCAACATGTTCTTGGGTGGCTTCAGCTTTGAAAGCTGTCTGGAGTGTAAGAAGTATAAGGTGGAATAGCCTGGAACAGAAGCTACTTGGTCACAGAACACACAGACTTGGAGTATCACTTGTGGCAGCAAAATGGATGTAGTCTGGAGTTAAGAGGAAGAAGACAAACAGCAAGGACCACTTTGTATGAACTGCAGGCCAGAAATATGAAGTCATTGCTGTCTACAAGTTCAGCAAGCTGCTCATTAATTAGAGTAGAAGTTTCCAGATCCCATTTTGATACCAGAATGGCTGAGCACCTTCTTTCTCACTCCAGTAAACCTTCTGCCAGTCTTTATCTGGCCTTTCCTTGAGGCAGCCACTTACTCTCATGTTTCATAGCTGGTTCCTCTTAGATTCATCTGGTCCCTAAGGGCTCTGTTAGCTAAAGTACAAGGATGTGGGAAGCAAAACAAGTAACATGAACTGTCAGAAATAGGTTCCTATGTTTCTGCCTTTGATTAAGAATGCCTCAGCTACTTGCTCTTGATCCATTGTTGGTGGGTGTGATTTCTTAGTCATGGCCCCAAGTCCACAGCTTATTTCCTGAGACTGCCTGAATCTTTCACTTTACAAGACAGGAACCAGGACTCCTGGCTAGTTAGGCAGATTCATCTGTCGAGGTCAAACTTTACAGTGCTGAAATGCCACAGTGATGAGATCCTGGATTCAGGAACAGACAGTTGAAAATGGGCTGGTGTTGGCTACAGAGCAACATTTAAACAGGGAGAATGGTCAAGGGGGAACAGAAGACACAGAGGTAAGGAAGTCAGGGCAGGATGGAAAGCAGCCTCTGAACTCAGCTCAAATGTGCTGTACAGATTCATAGGTACCAGCAGCAGCCTGCGATGTTACAGAGCTCTGTAAACTTGCCATGATACAAGTGATGGCTATACATTATTGACACAGTAATTCCAGCCAGTCAGCCAGCTCTCTCAAGCTAATACAGAGTATACATAGGCCAGGCCAGTATTTGTAAGGTACAGACAATAGACAAGTGATGAACGGACAAGCCTTGAGCTCTTACCAGTTCAGTGTTCATTTAGCTAGCACGTAATTCTTTACTGAAAACAGTATGAGAGTGCAGATAGAACAAGTCTCTAAAGGCCAAATAGAAGAATGTATCTGGAAGCTTCTACCATGAAGTAACAAGCTGAATTTGCCCCGGGATTAAATAACACTGCTGCTGCAGTCTTGGGCCATAGAGCACTTCAGGAGAGCCTGGTTGCTGGGTCTGTTGTTCCCTTATACCTGCAAAGACACAACACTCACCTCAGCACTGTCCTCGTGCTGGTCCAAATAATGAAATAGCAACTACATTTGCAGATTAATCCCTGAGCAAGGGCTTCTCTGAATACAAGGCAGCTCAGTGTGGGGCACAAAGGGCACAGGTTTTCCTTGGGATATACTGGACTGAATTTATAGCTGTTATTGCAGTTTAGCTGGTAATGAGCAGGCTGCTGTGCCTGCCACGGGCCTTGCTTGCCTGCCTGTAAGTTACCTGCTGGTGCTCACAGCTGCTCACCTCACTGCAGTGTGCCTGGGGGCACTTTGGTGACAGCCATGGCGAGGTGCCTGGGCTGGCAGGTGCACTGGGCAGGCTGGAACTCCAGCGGGAGCTGGGGTGGAAGGGACTGTGACCTATGGAGGAGTCCACGATGGAGCAGAGATCCCCTTCAGCCTGTGGAGCGCCCTGTGCCAGAGCAGGGGGACTCCTGAAGAAGGATGTGACCCTGTAAGAAGCCTGTGCTGGAGCAAGTTTGCTGGCAGGACCTGTGACCCCACAGGGGACCCACAGTGGAGCAGCTTGTGAACTGCAGCCCGTGGAAGGACCCGTGCTGGAGAAGTTCCAGGATTGTCTCCTGTGAGTGGAACCCCATGCTGGAACAGGGGAGGCAGGGATTCCCCTGCAGCCGTGGTGAACACTATGGTGAATTAGCTGTGCCTGTGGAGCCCATGGAGGATGGTGATATGGACTATGCTGATGGTGGACTATAGCAGGAACCCCTTGTTCCAGCCAAGCTGGGGACAAGGGGAGGAATTCATTGCAATGTTAAACTCTGTAACTTGGCCAAAAAGGACCTGGGGTGGAGATTGTAATGGATACATCTTTGTTGTAAGCCATGATTTGAGTTGTATGTTACAGGAATTAGTATAACAGGAGCCACCCAAATCAATGGAGGAAAAGCCACCCAGGAAGCAGCTGCAGTGCAGAACTAACCTGACTGAAGCTGCCCTTGGTGCCCAGGCCCTCTACAGAGCACCTTTCCTGTCCCAGGTAACCCACCACAAGAGATGGAGCCCGAAGTCACAAACCAAATTAACTCAAAGGACAATTTGTGGACATTTGGGGACATTCTGTGGGCATTTTGCAAGGGCAGTCCATAGACTAAGGCAGTGCCATCTGTGTATTATATCCAAGGGTGGGAGGTGGGGTGGTGGTTAACAAGGTTGTACTGAGTAGTGTGGGACCTGAGCATGAAGTGAATTATATGGAGCAGGGGTGGAATGTGCTTGTTTTGTCTGGGGTAGGGTTGATTTTCTTCACAGTGGCTAGTCTGAGACTTTGGTTTGGATTTGTGGTGGACACAGGGTTAATAATATAGAAGTGTTTTGGTTATTGCTGAGCAGGGCTTACACAGAGCCAAGGCCTTTTCTGCTTTTTGTACTGCCTCACCAGTGGGAAGGCTGGGAGCACATGGCAAGCTGAGAGGAGACACAGCCAGGACAGGGGATCCCAGCTGTTGAAAGGGATATTCCAGACTGTGTGACATCATGGTCAGCATGTAATGTGGGGGGAAGAAGGAGGAAGGGGGGCATTTGGAGTGATGGAGTTTCTTCCCAAGTAACCATCATGTGCGACGTGCCCTGCTCTCCTGGAGGTGCTGAGCACCTGCCTGCCTGTGGGAAGCAGTGAATTGAGTCCTTTGCTTTGCCTATTAAACCGTCTTTATCTCTACCATGTTTTCCATCTTTTGTCCTCCCAGTGCTCTCTCCGGTCCCACTGGGGGGGGGATGAGCAAGTGGCTGCCTGGGGCTGGGCTGCTGGCTGGGGTTAAACCACAACTCCATGGCAACAGAGGAAAGGAGGGGAGGTGCTTGTCAAGTAAAAACCCACAGTTTTAGGGGTTCACAATACACCATATGGGTTAGCAGTGGCACAGAAGGAGACACTGTGGATAATGATCTCTGCTCCTAATAGTCAACAGTTCCTTGAGCTGCCGAGGTCCTTCCTGCAGTGCAGTTACTGACAATACCACACCAACAACCGACCTAGTTACTGCAGGGTTTCCGTTCCCAGCACTCACAGCCAACACTGACTTACTCCAATTCCACAATGATTAATGCTTTACTTGAAGCTTCAGCAACTGGAATCAAGTGATCGCTGCAGAATCTGAGCTTTTGCTTGAACAGATAAGCACACTGTGAAGCTTCTCACCATCAGAGAAGAGCCTGATAAGATGAATTCCCAAAGGTCAGAAGTCGTGACGATAAACAAGGAGAACCTAGCCCAAGACAGGGTTAAAGTATTGTGATTTTAAAAGCACATCTAGTACTTTTGAGGGGTTTCCTTAATTTTCTCATTGTATTCCTATGGGAGTATTTGGGAAAGAAGGGACTGGCTTTAGAAAAGGAAGCATTCATTAGCAAGACTTAGCACAAAAGGCAGCAGGAACACATTTAAATTAGCTGGGAAAGGAAGAAGCCAAAGGGCTGCATAGCCTACACAAAATGAAGAAAACCCCATTACAAGGAGGTAGAGGAAAACAGGAAGGATATTTTTTGCTTTCCTTCCTCTTCGTCTTCCAATCTGTCTCTCTCAGACCCCGCTTTCACCTCCTTCTAGAAGAGGGGGAAGCCAAGCTCCCATAACACTGTGAGCTCAGCTATACAAGCTGGAGACAAAAGAGGAAACCAAACACACAATAAGAACCTGTGGACTGGCCAAACAAGGATTCCTAGAAGTACCTATCACAAAGGCAAGGTTGGTTTGCACTCAAGCTACCAAAGTCAGGATTGGCGCTGAATTCCTCTCAGGGGGAGATAGAGGAGTGCTTTTCTACTTCCCAGTGTGAGAGTTTCTGAAGGCAGCCAAGGATTTGCTCTGTTACTCTCAGTAGGCTGTGTTGCTTATGAACTCAGCTTGGATCAGGTTCTCATCTGGGTGATGTCCAAGTAGATCTGGTCCATCCTTAGGCCAAAGGGAAGCCTTCAGCACTGTGCTCTGTGTGCTCTGTCATGCTGGAGGTCCTGCCCCAGAGCTGCCCTGCAGTGTCCCCACTGCCATTGTGGAGCCTGGGTCCTGCCACCATCTGTGTCTGTCTTGGGGACAAGTCAGATGCAGCTGGGCCTCAAGCTATGCCCATCAGTGAGGGTGGTGGGGATCAGCCTGGGGACTCTGCTCCCCAGGCTCTCTCCCTGAGCTTTCACTGCTAGTTAGAGCTGATGGCAGGGCCCTGGCTGCATGGCCCACAGCCCCGTGCCCAGCAGTGCAGCCTGAAGACCGTCAGCTGTGAGATCTTTGATGCTGCTCCATGTCCTGGAGAGGCCGTTTCAGCCTTAAAGAAAAGCCATGCAATGGTTGCCAGCTAACAAGTCATGAGGGATAGAAACATCCACTTGGAGGGCTTTCTGAATGTGCAAGCACATTACTAAAAAAACAAAGCCAAACCCCAAACCGGCTTAATAACTGCATACCTGGAAACAGAAGTATAAAATATTACACTTTTGCCCTTAGCAGCCCAGTCCACCAGGAGGGCTTGATAGGCATGTGGTGCACCCATCAATACAAGCAGCAGATAACAGCGAGGGACTGGCTTGAGGGTGGGAAGCAGGCTGTCCTGTCACTTGTAATCTTCTCACATCCAGAGGCATCTTAAGGCCTTTCTAAACACGTTGATACCGCCTGAAAATCACTGAAAAAAACCCACCCTTTGTTTGTGTTAACAGGATGAGAAAGTGCAAGGCTTCCTGTTATGTGTGTGTGACAGCTACAGATAAGCAGAGACCTCTGGACAGGAAATCCGCCCAACTTCTGCAGTGTGATTTGCCCAAAGCTGAGGAGCCCTTTTTAGATCGGAACACCAACAGAATGAGACAGGGCTGGCCAGAAAATGGGGGACACGCTGGAGAAGAGCTCTGAGAGGCCCGAGATCTCTTTGAACAATGAGTGTTCGGCGAAAATGGGGGACCTGGTGGAAGTCTCGAGTGGTGAAAAGGTCAAGTTTGACGATACAGGTCTGTCTCTGGTGCTCCAGAATGGCCTTGAGAACCTTCGGCTTGAAAATTCCCTTACAGATGTCATCCTGTGTGTGGACAGCAGGGAATTCTCCTGTCACCGAGTGGTCCTTGCTGCAGCAAGCAATTATTTCAGGTAAGGTTTGTAACAAACAAAACCAATAAACTTACTTTGCTTCTTCGACTTGAACTGTAGGTGTCTAAGGAGTGCAAACTGAGCATTAAAGTCTGCAAATTCGCAGTGAGCCTCTAATTCCTTGCATCTATCAGCTTGTTTTCTAAAGTTGGAGACTTTAATAAGGCAGGTGCCAAGTTGTGTATTTGCCAGAGTTGTGATACTAGCACTCAAAAACTCTGCTGGAGGCGTGCAAAGGAAGATGGAATATTGGCAGACAAGTGCATGAGAAAAGGGTGTTTTAACCAAGTACCTTTAGCCACTTGTCTTGCCCCTTTGGGACCTGGGCAAAGAGGAATACCCATGCAGATAGCAAGCTTTTTTTATTGAAATAGGAGCGGGTTTCTGGAACTTGGTAATTTTTCCTATTACCATTCTGGGGTAAAAAATACATATTGCATTAAATTGTTGAGGAGGAAAGAGAAGGAATTTTCCATCTAGGTTTACTGGAAATCAGTTGCAATTGGAAATATCTCCTTGAAAGCAATTTTGCCACTTCACCGTCTCCTTCTGGTCCACTTGAATTTTTCATTCTTTCAGTACAATAGATGTTCTATCTGAGACTACTGACCAACAAGAACAAGTTTTAGACATACAGAGGAACTTGGTATCAGTTTTAGCACAGATTTTCCATTATCATTTAGACAAGATCATTTAGATCATCACATTTGCATGGCTGGGATTTTTTTCTTTATTTCTTTTACTGCTAAAGTGGTCAGATGACTGAACAGCTACAAAGGAAACACGAGAAAAAAGAACCTGTGACCATTTGTGACATGAGCAGAAAGCTAATTTTAATGGAGTCTGGTAAGCTTTGCTGGTAGTGCCTGGAAGAACAGTTCTGCTTTTCTAATCTAGAATAGAGATTGTGTCTGTGAGTATTTGGAGACAGGTATTATTTCTACAGAGACTATATTTATTGCATATGAGAAAATATACAGATAAAAGTAGAGATGCCCAAATATATATATACCAGCATTGTGTGCATAATGGACAGCAGATGCACAACCAAAATTATCATAATGATACTTTGACAAAAACCCCCAATTTCACTATAAGTAAAGGTGCTGCAATCAGGACTTCCCAGTTAACACTAGGCAAGAGAGTTTTATGACAGCAGCTGTTGGCCAGCTTTCCACTGAGCTTTTCCAGAGCTACAGCCTGTTCTTTGGAAGGAGGGGGGATACCTGGCTGGAGGTCATCTCATCCCAAGGCAGCTGCACACGAGTGCAGGGTCTGCCCCTCTGGGCACCTCTGCTTGGCTTGGCTTCCCACAGAGCTGAGATTTATTACATCTCACTGGTGGCCTATGCCTCTTGTTGTGACTCTTTGGATTAGTTTTAATCACATTTGGCATGGGATAGAAATCTCAAACGTGAAGTTCCTGTGAGTTGGAGGGAAATCTGCAGCTAGGAGAGGAGAGATGCTGGGCTGGCACCCTTGGTGCTCTGCAGGGTAATGAGCAGGGTGTCCTGGCCAGCACACACAGTGCCCAGACAACCACACTGCCCTGCCCCGCTGGGCACAGCCAGCACAGAGCTGAGCTCCTGGGAGGGAGCCTGGAGTGTGTGAGAGGAATAACGAGGGAGAATGGAGGGCTCAGGAAGGGGAAGCTGAGGTTACTGTGAGGAGGGAAAGGAGGACACCAAGTCTGCAGGGAACTGGGCTTCACTGCTTCTGCTGCTCACAAGGAGGCTTCATTCACCTTGCCATAATTGCTAGAAGCTGCATGTCCCCAGAGAAAGAAGGGATTCTTCAATCACACCGTTCCTGTGAGTACTTTCCACACTATTACAGGACCACTAAGAGCCATGCATGGGAGCAAAGCAAAGGGACTCAGTGACTCATGGACTTCATTCTCCTGTGAGTTACACAATCCCTTCCTGAACGTTGGGTGCCACAGTGCAGGCAATCCACAGCAGCTGACTGCAACACAGTTAAACAAAGCTAGCCACTTCTAGTCCTTCTTGAGCGCTGCTGGAGAGTAAATAGACTAATTCTTGTGATGTCCTGCACCTGTAGACATAAAAACATTAACTCTCCATTTACCTCTGTGATGCTAACAAAGCAGAGAAGAGAAATACCAGCTGACTGAGGTGGAACAGTAGTTCTTCGATGCTGCACTGCCCAGGAGTAGTGGGAGAACAGGGCTGGGAGAGGTTGAAGCCATTTTCCAGAGCATCCTTGAGCTTCAGCATGGTTGTTTGAAATCAGGTTCATAATTCCAAGCACAAGCATTCCAGTGTGGGAGGGAGCTTAAAAAGTGCTTCACAAACTGCAACCCCTTGTTTATTTTATTGAGATTTTTCTAATTTTAAATGAAAAAAAAATTAGAATTTTTTCTAAATTTACCCATTTTTTGGTATCTAAATTTGGCACTGGGCCGTTAGTTCAAAGGTGCACTTTAGAATTACACAGGGACAAGAACCAGGGAAACATACAATGGAATTAGTAGCCACATCTGAAGGATTTAGAGCCTCCTGAGGGTAAGTTCAGAAAGATTCAGAGGCAGCATTTTAATTCCTAGGAGAGAAGCTCAGCCTGATCACCTGAGTGGTGTCAGGTGTTCCCTCTGCCAGCACACAGGGGGGGAATGAGAACCAGTCCATTTGAGCAGAAGGAAGGCCACAGGAGTCAGCTCTCCTGTGCAGCACTGCCAGTTCAGCCCTGCCACGATCTAGAGCACAGAACTGCTGGGAGAGCACCGTGCTTTAGATGTGTGATCTCTGCAGCTCACAGCCTCGTTCCTTGAATCCACACCCTACGAAGCTGGGAGGGCATTGCAGCTCTAAACCAATTACAAAGATTAGGAGACAGACAGGCCAAAGCACTTTGACCAGACCCCTGTGCAAAGTGACCCCCAGAATGCTGAGGCTGGTTTCTGAGCAGCCTTGCACAAGTGTCACATTGGGTATCTCTGACCGACCCCACCAAACACTCCAGTCTGTGGGGCAGAAGCGAGACTCTCACCGCCCCGGCTGGGATGGTTTGGTACCAGTCTGGAGTCACCAGCTTCAAAGGTGAGAGGAAGAAGAGCAGACAACACCTGCACCCTCCATGGGCCTGTTTCTCATTCAGACGGAGCACCCGGCACCCGCCCATCCCGCACAGCTGCAGGAGCTGTCCTGGGCCAACTCCCTCTCCGTGCTGAAGCCCACTCCCAGCGAGAAGTGGGAACTCCTGTGCTGTTTTCAGATGGCCACCTGCCCACACATCCCTTCTTACATCACTTGACAGTGCTAGAGGGAGAGAAGCTAAATGAATCCCAGTCTCCTGGTCACCCAAGTTAAGGAGCATTTGTCTAAATGCCTTTGAAATATTCTGATTTCAGTAGTAGCAGAAGCTGGATCATGAGGGAGGGCAGAGAAGCAAAAACCTCTAGTGAGCTGAGATGGGTGAAAGGAAAAATGAGAATTTTGGCTGGACTTTTTTGACAAGTAACTTCTCTGCCCAAATTTCCTGCTCAAAAGTTAGGCCTCTCTATCCAGAGGCAGTTTAGCACACTGAGGTAACTAAGACCTTGCTATAAAATTTCTGCTGAGGTAAGGAACAGGTAGTTCTTAGAGCAAGTAGCAGCTGGTATCTTCCATCCATTTGCCATTCATAGTGCCTAACTGCTTTGCAATAAAATCTGTTTACATCTTGGTTCCAGTAAGACATGTCAATCAGACAGCTTAATTCAGGCACTTCTTTTACAAGAAAAGCATGGCCTAAGACTTGGGACGTGTATCCATTTCCCAGGTTGCATTGTCCTGTCAACATTGTATATGACTAATAAAGAAGGGCTTGGAATGCAGGGTAAAGAGTGCTTCTAATTACACTTTAGATCTGCACATGTTTTTCACCAATGCAGTTACAAGTGGACTCATGTAATTCTGATCTGCTGAGACAGATTCCAAATGATGTGACATCTTGTTCTCTGAATGCAGTGAACAAGAAGGGGCTGATCAAAATCCCAAGTAAAAGCAAAAAGCATTGGAAGAAATACTTAAATCTATGAATTGAAAATGCAGAAGAAGACACATGTTTGTCTTGCAGCTGTCACAGAGCAAAATGGATTTAAATAGTCCTTAGGGAATTTCTGATTTATACCCCATAGGAAATATCTGCTTAGTGCCAAAGGTGTGTCTGTGCAGTATTTCAAATGCAGTATTATCCACCAAAGAAGAGTTGCTATCTACATGTATGAAATGACTGCACTTTCTGCCTAACAGTAGTTCCAATTCATGCAAATTCAATTGCTTATCTAGCCAAAAGGTACCAACTCTACAATCCCAAAATTTAGCAGAGGAAAAGCTGGACTCTTAATTAGAACAAAATCCATAAGCCATTCATTCTCCCCTGGCCCATGATTTATTTTGGAAGCTGAGAAGTGAGGCTCTCAGATACGAGGATCTGGTCTGGCCTGAGGGTGTCCTGCAGCTTGGCAGCAGGGGGGTATTGACCTGCCAAGGGGTACAAAGTACATGTGCTAACGAAGTTTGGAGAATGCCAGGCCTTAATGAGCTGCACCTGTACTAGAAAGAGCCTGAGAAGGGCCAGCAGGTGAGACACCACCACTGCTCCACAGCATCAGTCCATACACGGGGACCAGTCCCACTCAGGCAAGGGCCCAGCTGCCTTTTGCTGCCCTGGAGCCCCAGGTCTGCTGTAGGGAACAGCTCAGAGGTATCCATCATGTGTACATGCACAGTCAAACTCATGAGTACAGAGGTAGAAGAGCAACAAAGAGATATTTTCTTGTTTCAACAGGTGTAATTACATAAAATATGAAGCAATCAGAGTATTCTGTGTTGAAATCAAAATAGCCCAATGTTTTCAGAATGCCTTATCCTGATTGGAATGCAGTAAAAGATAAATGTCTTTGTTTCCAGGGCCATGTTCTGCAATGATTTAAGAGAGAAATATGAGGAGAAGATCATACTAAAAGGAGTTGATGCAGAAACCATGAATATACTCTTGGACTATACCTACACCAGCAAGATGCTCATCACAAAGCAAAATGTACAGAAAGTCTTGGAAGCTGCCAGCCTCTTTCAGGTACAGATAACTCAAATCTCACTGCTCTGGCAACACCATGTCTCACCCTGCTTAGCACACTGCAAACTTCTCTGATTTTGTGGGTTCTGGAAACATTTTGCTTTGTATTACTTACCTTAAAGTAAAAAATGGCACTGGCAGCCATGTACTGGAATTTTGCTGTACTGAGTGCCATGCAAACAGGAGAAGAGCCAGGCTGTGCCTCCATGTGCTGCCTTTGGCAGTGCTCCCCAAAATTCAGTTCAGCCTGTGAAGGCCAGTCAGAAGGGTGAGTGGACAGCAGCTGGCATGGCTGTCCAGAGCAGGAAGCTGCTTTGCCTCTCTGTCTCCCTTGCCTTGAGATGGAGCCTTGCCAGCCAAAGTCAGCATCCTCCTTTGTAGAACTTGTGATGTAAAGGGTTTTACTCATGACCTGGGACTTGTGGGAGGTCAGAGTTGGGCAGTGTTACTCAGCCTTTGGTCCACAAGGTATTTACGTGTCCTTTAAATCACCTGTGAGGTTCTGCCAAATTGCAGTGTCTGGTACCACGCTGCAAATTGCTAACAAATTGTAACCAACATAACCTGCCAAGTGCCGATGTGTGTGTGTGTCCAGTCCTCTCATTAAGGAAGGCAAGAAACACCCAACCCCGTGATCATTGTGGTTCATGAGGGAATTCAGCTTCTTGAATCTTACAGGGAATTTTTGCTCTGGAGTTGGGGGACTCTGCTTTCTAGAACACACATCCTGTGAGGAGCAGCTGGGGGGCTCTGTCTGGAGAAAAGGGGGCTTGAGGGGAGCCCTACTGCTCCCTTTGACTCCCTGACAGGAGGCTGTACACAGGTGGGGGTCAGGCTCTTCTCCAAGGTAAAAAGTGATAGGACAAGAAGAAATTATCTTAGCTTGTACCAAGAGAGGTTTAGATGGATGTTGGGAAAAGTTCCACAAAGGTAACTTCAATGTCACCTGGGCCTGCAGTGCAGTAACTCACTGACACTTTCAACACACCAACACTACCAACTGGTAACATTCAATGGCTATGTTTGGTTCATTTCCAGGACACTTTTGTCTTCTTTTTGTTTTCTTTTGAACCTTTTTTCCTTAAGATAATTCCACAGCTTTTTGGTCGTTTTATTTGGTTGGTTTTTTTTTCCTCTTCTGGGACTATCAAAACTATAAACTTATATTTTTTCATGTATCTTCCCCATTTTTCATTAAAATTAAGATTAAATTTGATTCCCAAAGCTGTTGCTTTAAGAAACTGTTAGAATAATGTTAAAATTGTGAGGGTACCATAAGTAAGAATAGTAAACTAGAATAAACTAGATAAACCTAGAACCAGGAATGTTCAGCTAAAAACAGTGGTTGTCTTGGATACTATCAAGTTTTGTGAGGCTTTAAACCCTCACATTATGAATGTGAGGGTTTGGGCTGAAAATGTGTTTTGTGCAAAAAAGACTTAGTAACTATTAAATCTTTAATAATCTACTATATCCAGCTGACAGAACTAGAGTTCAGGCAGCTTGTCTGTGCTATTTATGCTGAAGAACAGAGTTGAAAGGGTCAAATGTTTCATTTGGATATATCAGCAGCTGAACAAATTATTTCTGCAATTTATCGTAACATTTTTGTTCGAGAACTTCTTTCAAATTAGTGATATGTGAGAAATCCAAATTCCAAATAGAATCTTTTTATCTGACTAGCAAGAACTTGTGGCAGTGCCTCTTTTTAAACTTGCAGACTTGGCAAAGAACCAAAGAAGAAATACCTTGCACAGTTCTAGATATTACAGTATAGATATTCCAATGTAAATTATCACATTTTCTCTTGAAACTTTTTTTGAAAAAGTTTTACATAATTATGCCTTCCTTTACTCCCTTCTAGTAAGGTTTGACCAGGTGCAGTCAAAACTGACAGCAGGAAGAGGTGGAGGGCTATTTGGAGAGAGCAGGCGTCCCTGCCAAGCGGGGGAAGCAGGTAAAGGGTCTGGAACAGGGAGCTGCTGAACAGCTAAGCCTCACCCTCAAGTGACCCAGACAAATTTTTTCCACCTAAAGCACAGTTGCAACATGAGTTCAATAGTCACCTCCTCTGTCTGGGCTGGTGGCTGCCCAGCCACTGCACTTGCAGGGTTGGTGCCCACCCTGATCCCACCCAGCAGCCTCTGCCACCCACACTGCCTGCAGAGCTGCTCATCCTTTCACCTCTGGGAAGGGTCAGGATCCCAGCTGCTCGCAGGGCCACGGCAGGGAGCCCTGCTTCCCTCACCAAAACTCAGCGACAAGCCCCAGACCTGTCTACACTGCTCCTGCCCCTCCAGGAACCTCTGTATTACCCATTCCCTCAGCCAGGTTTGGGTGAGGGACCACATCAGCTGCTGTGGTAGAAGCAAAGCAATGGTGAGGGGGAAGCAGGCTTCTGAGCAGATGGAAAAGAAACTGTATTGTCACCAAAGGCTGTGCTGCCCACTGCCATGGAAATGCCACATGCAGTGGGAGCAGTGGAGTGCAGTGGGAGCAGTGGAGTGCAGTGGGAGCAGTGGGAGCAGTGGGAGCAGTGGAGTGCAGTGGGAGCAGTGGGAGCAGTGGGAGCAGTGGAGGATGTCCTGAGCTGCCCTCTCCAAGCAGAGCAGGGCTGCTCTGCCCTCAGGGCACGGCTGAAGCTCCCCCAGCCTGACGGCCTGCCTGACCCCCAAAGCGCCCCTCATGCCCACGTTAATGCACTTTACAGGGGCAGGGCGCTCTGAGGGAAATGCGGGTCCCAAGCCTGACAGCCGCCCGGAGCCCACCGAGCAGGGAAGAGCCAGGGGGGTGGCAGCTGCAGGCCACGCCCGACAAGAGGGCACCATGGGCTAACCAGGGCCTTGAGGGCAGTGCCCGGAGGGAGAAGGGCTGGCAGGCTCAGGGAATCTCCGCTCCAGTCCCGGGGCCGCAGCCCTGCCGGGGCTGTGCCCCTCAGCTGGCTCTGGCCGGGGCTCCCGGGACGTGCGGTCCCTGCAGAGTGCTGCATACAGAGAGGGACTGTGAATGAGAAACCTTTCACTCACCATTCCCTTCCCTTTCTGGGGGCTCTAGCCGCGGGCAGGGCTGCTGGCACTGCTTACACTGGGCCATTGAATCAAAGCTGGGACAAGCGAGGACTTATATGGGGAGAATAAACTTTACTATTCAGAGTGAAGGCCAACTGGAGGCCAAGTAAGCATATGGGATGTCTCCAGCAAGTGAGAACCTGGATTTAAATGGGTATTAGGAGAAGGACTAATTTATTGAAGAAACTTTTCTCAGGGAACAGGGCTTTAAAAGTACCTGGAGTGCCATTAGGAGGGGTACTGACAGTGGACAAGCAGAAAATTCAGAGCTCTGCCTGAATAATCAGAGCACATGAAGCAGAGGCTCAGGGGTGTCTTCCGCCTGATGCTCTCTTGAGTCACCCACCTGCTCTCCTGGGACTGACTGACATGCCCAGCAAGTTTTGGGGGAGTTTTGGGGGGAATTTAGTGTCTAAGTGAAGGCAGTGGTGGGGAGCCAGCGCAGTGCAGAGATGAGGAGCAGAAGCAGGGGAAGTCCTGCCTTGATTCGCTCCCAAGCAGCCCAGCGTCTCTGGCGGAGCCCTCAGCAGGGCTGTTTCTCACACCCACACTCGCAGTTCGCATTGGCCTGGCCACAAGCAGCCACGCAGCGAGGGAGTGCGGTCTGCTGGCCGTGAGACCAATGTGCCCCACCTGGGAGAACACCTCTGCCCTCACCTCCTCGGTATCGCTCTGAACAAGCCTTGTAGAAATAATTAGAGAACTCCACCGAGGCTTGCTGCAGGCTGGTGAGAATGTTGTCTCGGGGTCTGTTCCCAGACTCACAGATGACTCAATGAACGACTTTGGCAAATCCTAGCTTTGTTTTTTTGTGTGTCTCGTTACTGACAACTTTGAATTCTTATGCTTAAGATGCTTAATAATGCTTATGCTTAACCTGCCTCATGTCTGAAGCCTACCTGGTGGCAAAGTCCTTTCAGATC
The DNA here is from genome assembly GCA_013397295.1 of Polioptila caerulea. Classification (NCBI taxonomy): domain Eukaryota; kingdom Metazoa; phylum Chordata; class Aves; order Passeriformes; family Certhiidae; genus Polioptila; species Polioptila caerulea. The sequence goes on from VYXF01007979.1 coordinate 19,521, forward strand.
CTCAAGGAAATGCCCTGGTGAGTTCCAAGTGCTTGCCTTGTGCTAGCCCTGAGAGCAGGCAAGGTGAATGTGGCAGGTGCCGCGGTGCCACCGAGGGCCACTGACATATTTTTATCACAATGGTAGCAACGCTATCTGAGACCTCACATAGCCTCCTTCACCAGTCAGTTGCATTTCTCTAAACTTCTGACCACATCTAAATGTAAAACAGGAACCAGGCAGCCTGTACGCAGCGTCTGCGATCGCTCAGCTCTGATAAACAGTCTAAATATGTCAACACGACTCCGACGGGTCTGGAAGATTCTACCCTAATTACTGAAACAAATCTACATACTACAGTGTTTAAAAACGTTTCACTTCCTCTTTGCCCCTCAATTACTGTTGTGCAACTGTCCCCAGTGAGAAAACATGAGTTAAAATGGTTTGCTTGCTGACACTGAATGGAAAAACAACCCAAAAAGTACAGATGGAAATGCACAACATTAGCTCTGACCCATCTTTAGTGCACTGTTCAGTGGCAGGATTTGTACCTGAAATCACAGAGGTGACAGAAAATCCATTAGGATGAAGCACTGTAACTGATCAGCTCTACCCAAAACTGGTTCTCAATTCCAACCAAGACATCAGCAATCCAGCTCAGATCACAGTTTTTAGAAATACCCTGCAGACACCTGTGGCCCACAATATGTGCATTTGGGATCCTCAGGTGGGGTCATTTTGCCAAGGAAATTGATGACAGTAGTTGTGATGCCTTATTGGATGCAAACACAGCCAGTTCTTTGATTAAGGAGACTCTGTGTGTAAAATGCTTATCAATATCTTTGTCAGCCAATGGTGATGACAAAGGTCACTAGACCCTCTGAAGGCCTCCCCACAGCAGTCTCTTGCCAGAAATCGCTGTCAGGAAGCTCAGAAGAATTGCTGATGGCCAGTCTCTTCCTGGCACTCACCCCAGTCTAGGACTGCTGCCCATTCCTTCTGGGGCAGCACGATGCTCCAAACCTCCCAGACCTCAGCGCTCATTTCCCACCACTCTCACAAGCCCTCAGATACGTTTGGAGTTTGGATGGAGGGAGCATAAATGCAGACAGTGGAGCCACCTTCACTCTAAAACCAGAGTCTGTTCTAGTTGGTCTAGCTGACGTGCAAGATGAAGCAGGGGAAGCAAATTGGATGCCTGGTGTCTTCATCTGTGCTTTGTAACTCCATGATTGCCAGTGCTTTGAGATCTCATGGAGAAAAAGGGAATAGTAGGAAACCCTTTTGTGAGAAAAATAAAGTTTATGACTGTCAGAGGTCTTCTGCGTCCTGCAAGAGGGGAAAGGAGCAATTGGATGCAGAGGGAGTAAAAACAGTGGGAGGAAGAAATTCTCATTTCAGAGTGCAGATCTTGGGAGATATCTGTGCTCAGATGATCTAATTCTTCTCTCCCCCAGCTCTTTGCTGTATTGGGCATGGCTGGTTGCTCCATAGCTCTCCTGTGATGCAGTCACACAGTAACCCTCCAGTGCTTACCCAAACTTTTTGTGCCCACAGTTCCTGCGCATGGTAGATGCTTGTGCCAGTTTTCTCACTGAAGCACTCCAGCCAGAGAACTGCGTCGGCATCCTGAGGCTGGCTGATGCCCACTCCCTGCACAGCCTCAAACAACAAGTGCAGAACTACATCATCCAGAACTTCACCCAGGTCCTGAACTATGAGGAGTTCCTGGAGCTGCCAGCAGACATCCTGTGCAGCACACTGAAGAGTGATGAACTCTACGTCACGGAGGAGGCTCAGGTGTTCGAAACTGTGATGAACTGGGTCCGTTACAAGGAGTCAGAAAGGTTTTCTCTCCTGCCCTATGTGCTGGAGAATGTCCGGCTGCCCCTCTTGGACCCTTGGTATTTTGTAGAGACTGTTGAAGCCGATCAACTCATTAGACAGTGTCCTGATGTCTTTCCTTTGCTCCAAGAAGCAAGAATGTACCATCTGTCAGGCAATGAGGTGAGTAAAACCTGGAAAGTGGCAGCCACTCTTTGTAAATGTCTTGTGCTTCAGCTCAAAAATCAATTTGAAAGGACCAGTGCCTTGGGGCACTGAATTTTCACTAACTGGTGCTACTGAAAAGTCAAAATGGGCCTCAGAATTTATCCTGCTGTCTTAAAGAGTTCAGAAGTTCTTGGCGGGTTGTTTTAAAACAAAGTGCACAGCTTCCTGTTTATGAGCATCTGAGCTTGACCCTTCATACACACTATTGCTAAATGAAGACCCTAGGTAGCTCCCCTAGTAAAAAGGCAAATGGTGTTAGCCCTGACACCTCACCCTCTCATCTATTACTTCAAGGCTAAGAAAAGAGGAATAATTTTTCCATCAAACTGTGCCACAACCTGTAATGAATCTTTCAAATGTGAATCTATAACATCTTTCCCTGTTACTTATGGGGGAAAATGTTTCATAAAGGAAATATTCTTCCTCCTGTGAAGAAGACGGTCTCTTTGCAGAGGAGACAAATGCCCATCTGCTGTTTGCACCCAAAAGAGAGATTAATCCTGACATCCAGTCGAGTCCTGTCCTGCCTGCTCACTGCAGGCTGTGGTGGATCTCTGTTTCCATTGGGCATCCCCTTGGAAAGTTAGGTATCAGTCACATCTCCTTGGCCAAAACATGGGGGAGAGCAACCAAGAGGTCAGATTTCCCAACAGGAGCAAAGATCGTGAGTGTGTGAGGAAACGTGTCCCTCCTCGGTCAGTCAGAGGAGAGCAGGACGGTGCTGTGGGCCCATCACTCACCGCGGTTGTGTCACCTGTGTCACCGGGGTCACCGACGGGGGACAGCCCAAGCGCTGCTGACTGCCTGAGACGCTGCTCGGCGACCTGGGGCAGTGCTGGCCAGTCTGGCGGGAGCTCGCTGAGGAAGCCTTGTCCCACTGAGCACTGCTGGCAGGGGCACGAGGGACAGGTGAAGGGAGTGTTGCTGAGCACGCATTACCCTCACCTTCAAAGGCACAGCCGCAGGAGGCAGCGCTGCCAGCTGCCCTCCCCTGGCGCTGCAGTGGGGGCAGACGGGTTAAAACACAGTCCTGGAAGCTGGCAAGTTCTGGGACTCATGTTCTATAAAAATGTGCCTAATCATTTTCTGGACATAGTCAAAATGCAAGATTTGTGCCTGTAGATAATATTTTTAAAATACGGATAAATTATATTGATTTATAGGAATATGTTAAAAGTACAAAGAGAAGTAAAACTGTAAGCCAGTTGCCTCCTGACACAGGATTTAACCTGTGGGTCTTGTTTGCAAGCATTTCCTCCAAGCAGAAGACAAGTTTCCAAGCACCCCTTGGATTCTTTGCTCCTGGTGAACATCACCTGGCAAGTGACCTTTTCCAGTCCCCCTGAAACAAAGACCTGGTCAATAAACTGAGCCAACAAGCAGTAAATTAGAGATAAGCACGTTTCTGAGCCTGGTGCTGGATTTAAGTAACTCTTCTAATTATGGCGTGAAATAAGAGCTTATATACAAAGAAACAAATTAAAATAACCCCTCCACAGTTGAGAAGCGTTGTTGTTTGACACTAACATATCTCTTCAGGACAAATAATGAGAGCACTTATTTTCTGCTAGCACTAACTGCAGTTTTGCTCTCTTGAAACTGCCCAAGGCATACACCTTTGGGCCCTTCCACCTTGCCCTCACTCTGTCAGCCCAAATGAAACCTGTCCTTTTCAGCTACTTGACATGCACCCAGCCTTGTCACTACTGCTCACCTGCATAGCTCTTGGTGCCATCCTGGTAATTCCTGAAAGGATCTGAAAGGATCTTAGTAGGTAGGCAGAAGCAACTAAGTCCAGAGTTGGAAAAATCCTGCTGAAAGAAAGACACAGCAGCTTCTACTGAATGCTTTTCAGTCTTTCAACTTAGAAAGCATTGGTTAATTGGTTCAGTTGATGTAAACCTGCTGTGATTTCAAAAACAGGTAATCAGAAAAAAGGTCACCTGGCCTTTCTGTTATTGTAGGCGTAAGTGCCCTGTGCACTCACTGTGTCTCATTTGCATTCAGATTATTACAGAAAGGACCAAGCCCAGGATGCACGAGTTCCAGTCTGAGGTGTTTATGATCATAGGGGGCTGTACAAAAGATGAGAAGTTTGTAGCAGAAGTGACTTGCCTGGATCCTTTGAGGCGAAGCCGTCTGGAAGTAGCAAAATTACCAATCACAGAGCAGGAGCCAGAGAATGAGAATAAAAAATGGGTGGAGTTTGCATGCATTACTCTAAAAAATGAAGTCTACATATCAGGTAAGGAACAAGACATTGATTGGGAATGCAAGAGGGGAGTAAAGGGTTCTCATGATTATTTCCAGCTTTTATCAAGACCATGCATAAGGCAGCTTTAGAAGAATTAAGCACTACAGGTATTTTAATGCTTTGGGTTTGGACACACTGCAGAGAGCACTGGATGTGTAAAGACACTGCCTAACTCTGATGTGAGCACAGGATTCCTTTTTAAACAATATTAATCTGTATGCATGGGCACTTGTGTGCAGCACACTAAACAGTGACTGAGGTCACAGAAGGGTGTTTGGGAGCAGTTTACCAAACATAAAATGACAAATTGCTTCAGCATGTTCTCATGACAAGTCCATTTGAAGCTCCACATGCATAAGCAAAATCCTGCCAGAATCTGAGTCATTCTGTAAAAGTCAAGAACCTGCAGGGAGCTGTCCCTGATGTTTGGTTGCCCCCTGGAAGCTGCCATCACAGAGGACTGTAGAACTGCCCACCCACAGTTATTAACTTGGCAGAATAAACTGTCAAAGCCAGATGAAATCCCATGGTCCAGACACCCAGCATGGGTCTGAACAACTCATGTGCTGACTGTCATCCCAAGAGCTTCAGGACGTATTTAACTTCCCCCACAAACACAGTTGAGCTCCACACAGGGTTTTGATCCCAGAGCTACAGAGATTTTACTCTGACAATCAAAATGTTAAAATCAAGCTTGTTAGCCAGTTTGACAGCTGCTTTTGATGACCTGTCAAAAAACCAAGTTTGATGATCTTATTCTGCTTCCAGAGGAAAAGTGACAGCAAGCTTTTCATCACTGTGGCATTACAGACCATGATCCAGAGCAGGGCTTTCATAGGTAAAATACCTCCTTTCTGCAAAACTGGCCACCAAATTCTACACTCCATTAAAACAGAAGAGTAGAAAGGAGAAGAGTAGGCCAACATGTGAATGCTTTGCTTAAGTGTGAATAGTGGCCCACTGCCTTTATTCAAATATCTTCCATTGCATTTTTCTTTCGGGAATCCAAATATTTTTGATATTTCATTCCAATTTAACATTTATTAAAGCTTTATCCTGAGATAAGAATTAGAATACTCTTCCCATAACTACAAATAAAGAAGGTTTTTCTTTTTAGTCCACCATAGAGAGTTTCTGGCACTAGTTCCTCTGTTAAAAGGTAGCTGAGAGAAAGGAAGAGAGGAAATTAAGTCAAACATTCCAGCTAGGGAATATTCCCCTCACCTTCACACCCTTGAGTTGAGAGGTCTTTTTTCCATTTGCTTGTAATTTGTTACCCTTCCCTCTTTTTCGAGGCTTTTTGCATCCTGTTATTCCTGATATCTTTTCCAATGTCTCTTCTCCACTTTCATTTCTGTTCTATCCAGGCTCCCTCTAGGCCAGGCTAACACATTGCTTGCTGTGGTGAGTCTCAGCTAGTTTTCCCTTTGCTTCTCTTCTCACAACTTCTCTTTTTTCCATCTCTACTTACTTGCATACCTCTCAGTCCTTCTCTCCATTCCCTCTTTGCCTTTCACCTTCTTGCCCTTTGCACACAAATAAAAGGCTGAGTGGACCAAAGCCATTGGCATTTTTTTCTCAGCTAAACCAATTATTAGTGTCTCAATCCTGATTAAACAGCTGTTTCATCCTGCATGTCCTTCTACTTTTGTTTCCTATCTTTAGCCCCTGTAATTTGCTTCCTCTCTAACTTGATTTTCATTTTTCCTGACTTGATCTCCCCTTCCACGTGCTCATTCCCCTCCATATCTCAGTACAGTCTGGAGTCTTCCCTGTTCCTTTAGCAACTGAAAACTAGGAAAGTCCTTTGCACAAGATAACGACTACTGTTAGATCATGATTTCCCCAGAACTGTTTAAATGCTTTGACTGGATGGCCTGAAACACTGCATTTGCAACATAACTAAAAATGACATGAATTATCATTCACCATTCTGATGCTTTTACTAATTTGGGTACAATTTCTCTTCAAATTAGAAAGAATTGTTGTCCAGAGGAAAAACAGAAACAAAATAAACCTCCAATCTTCTCCAAAATCTCTCCCTGTGCCCTGATGTGAAGCAAATTCACCCACTGGCCCAGCTCAAGCTACTACGCGAGTTTCAGCCTGTGGAGGAAAGCACAAGCTCATGTCAAAAGGAAATTTCAAGGCAGAGTGAGGGGAACACCTGCAGTCTCTCAGCCCCATTGTAGCCATGAATGCTGCATTCAGGCCCTTTGGCCACTTCAGCTATTTGAGTGCAAATAAAATTCAACACATACATGTGAAAAATACTGGGACAAAGGCATTACAAACGACTCTTTCTAGCATGCTAATTATCTCCCATTCAATCTGCTGTTTGGCCCAGAGATAGGCTCCATCAGTGTGCAGTGATCTGTCTGCAGTCCAGAATACCAATGAAGGCAGAGCTTTCTCAATGGAATATGAATTCTCTTTTCAGTATATTCACCAGTGAAGCAAATGTTTATTCAGGTTGCAGATGACTGAATAAGCTTAGTCTGTAAATGTGGTTTCAGGCTTAACTAGATCGGTTTGTACCACAGTTACACCAGAAACTGTAGGCAAACAACAGCTCTTGTTTAAAACACTGCTCTCTGCTTTAGCACAAGCAAAGATCCACTTGCAGGTCAGCTCTAGAATGAGTTTGCAATGTCCAGTTTTGATCTGCAAGCTATAAATATGAAGCATACCCAAGTCTGTAGAAAAACCAGAAGGAGAGGAACAAAAATGAGATCCCAGCCATATGGTCCCAGGGTTGAATAATAAAACTTCCAAGTCCTGCAGGACTATTGTTGGTAGGAGTTCAGTCAGGTCTTTTGCTTTATGATGCAAACCACAGGGCTGGCTGGATCTGCCTGTCTTCAGGGGATTTGGCACTGGCAGCTGCAGCATCCTCCACTATCTTACCTAAATCATACTTGTTTACCTGTCCCTTTGCAGCAGTTCTGCAAAGCCCCGGTGTTGCACAAAAATCTCCTGCATGTCACCCTGCTGTGTGGTTGGTCGTGCACTCAGTATTGAAAGGAAAGTGGTTGTGGTCTGGTAAAGTGAGGAACAGTGATTTATCTTCATTGAATATTTGGCTGTAGAAATCATTCTGTTTCCTTCATTATCAAGTAAACTGAATGCAGAAATTTTATTCTGTCGTAACAGGACCAGTAAACAATCAGTAATAACGATTTACTTTCCATTGTGAGAGAACACACTTAAATTTAAACATATTGGAGTTTTTAAGCTGTGCTATCATGTTTACATGTCATGTTCACTACAGGTGGCAAAGAAACAAAGCATGATGTCTGGAAATACAACGCCTCCATCAACAAATGGATACAAATTGAGTATCTCAATATTGGGCGCTGGAGACATAAAATGGCAGTGTTGGGGGGCAAAGTGTATGTCATTGGGGGGTTCGATGGCATGCAGAGAATCAACAGCATGGAAGCATATGATCCCTTTCACAACTGCTGGTCAGAGGTAAGAGGCTGCATTCACATAACATTTTAATCATTTGGAACGTTTTAATCAGAAAATCTTAGGGCTTGGATTCATAAAAATTATAGTGTACAACTCTTTTAAGTATTTCTGGTCTTGAAAAACAGAAAATGTTTTTGTTTTTTTTTTCTATAGAAATGCATATCCTTTAGAAGGTAAAAATCCTTGGATTGTCAGCCAATAATTTCCTGTAATACATCTAATACCTAACTTTCCTTTTTTTAGTTGGCTTTTAAAGCTAGTAGTCCATAAATCGAGGAGTAAGAATATAGTATACACAAGCCAGATCACAGGCTGAAAACTACTGCTCTGACACATTTTATATGTATATAAATTGTGCTTATCAAGCTGTGTGTTATAGATGGTAGGAGTTACACATTTAAGTTGAAAGTACAGGTTTGAAGGTAAACAAGATATCCTCCCCCCCCAGTTTTTCTCACTGTACTTCAAGCAATGAGAGGAGAGAATCAGGCAACCAATTAATCCATGACAGCAGTGAGATTAGACATTATAACAGCAGATACAACCCATTGTCTCTAGATTATACAAAGCAATGTGGATGACTCTAACAATCACAGCTGCAAGTAGAAAGAGCAGTATGAACAATTTTCTTGTGCTTTTTTACAATGTATGTAAGTATGTAGAGGAGATTTTTGGAATTTCTGACATTTCCTAGATTATGAATTATTGATAAAGTAATGTTAATTTCAGCATTTGAACAGAGCATATTTTTATTAAGGGTCTTTGCAGTCTTAAGAAAAAGCTGAAACATGCTTCTCCCTTATCCTTAGAAACATCATCTTCTGAGCCCGGCTTAGAAAGGGATGCCTGACTTAAACTTCTACAGGCTCCCTCCCCACAGGCATCAGTCTGACTGCTTCACATGGGTTCTAATGGTTCCTTTTGGTGCCCAGGCTGCTCCCCTGATGGTCAACGTGAGCTCCTTTGCAGCAGCCAGCTACAAGAAGAGGCTGTACGTGATTGGGGGTGGCCCCAACGGGAAGCTGGCCACGGACAAGACGCAGTGCTACGACCCCGCCACCAACGCCTGGAGCCTGAGGGCTGCCATGCCCGTGGAGGCCAAGTGCATCAACGCCGCCAGCTTCAGGGACCACATCTACGTGGTGGGTGAGTGAAGCACCGTGGCTCTCCTGGTCTGCACCCAGCAGGGCTTGTCCCTGTGCTGCTGGGCCACTTTCACCCACACGCTCCATGGACGGTAATCAGATGGGCGGGTGGCTCTTGTTAGCTTAGCGAGGGCTGGGAATCCAGCACGTTCACAAACAGCAGGGAAAGGTCAAGTCGAAAGCCCTGTTAGCATAGGAGCTATCTTGGAAAGCTGCAGCTAGCCCAGAGACAGCTTAAAGCCACCCAAAGATGTTGTTCATAGTGGCAAGGGCATGATCTCATAGCTACATTATGTCCCCTCCTCTCTCCAGGGGCATTACACAACCCACTGCATACAGGATTTACGCAGGGAGAAGAGTACTAGGGGCAGGTCAGAGGAGCAGAGCCACTGAGACCCAAAGACCCAGAGCTCTTCACTAGATTGCACTTGGGGTTAATTCAATCAATCACCAGAACTGGAAATAAAAATGGAAGAACAACAGTTTGATGGTGGTGAGCTGAACTATGGGGGGAGAAGGGAGCCTGCACACTTCTTAAGATGGTACCAGGAAAACCAAAAGAAAAGAAGAACATTTGTTTCCAAAATAGGAGCTCTGAGAAGTTTCTCCTCCCTCTCTCAGCCCTGGTGCAGGGAATTTCCCACTTGCAATATACTCAATATGGTGCTGACAGCTGGCATAGCACTGGAGTATGCACCAAATAATGAATGGTGCTCTGGTGGGAGATTTATGCTCTGCATGTGTGTGCACATACACACACACACACCCACACACCCCTGTTTTGTGTACATAAATACCTCATGCTTCTCCTCAGCACTGGAGTTGACCTCACCCTGTTTGTACAGGATGACAGAGGGAGAAGGCACATGACTTATGGGTTAGCTGATATAACTCCTGATAAAGTGGATATGATACTCCAGTCACATTCATTCAGCATCTTTTAGCCAGCAACATCCACTAGGAAATCTCTTGTATATCTATCTGAGAAACAAATCTACACCAATTGGATAGAAATCAGCCCCACCTGAAGTTTAAAAGATAAAAGAGCATTTGGTTACTGCATCCAAAGCAATCAAATTACCCAGACTGATGAATTACCAGGTGAATCACTACAACTAACAATGTCTGTTTTCAGTCTGTTCCAATTAAGTCACCTCTGAATTACTTGATCACCCCTCAGGTACTGCACTAGTATAGTCAAACTCAGAATCTATTTTAAGTACCACAGATAAATGCTCACTTTGCCAGCAGGGAGGGTCCCAGGCATTATTGCCCCTCATCAATAAGACCATGGCTTCAGTGTTTCCCCCACTCTATGCAGAAGGATGGTGCCAACCTCTTTTCAGTGGTGGCCAGGGACAGGACAAGGAACAATGATCATAACCACAACCACCTCAGCCTGAGGAAGGACTTCTTTATGTTGAGGGTTGCAGAGCACTGGAACAGCTGCCCAGTGAGGATGTGGAGTCTCCCTCTCTGGATGCATTCCAAACCCACCTGGATGTATTCCAGTGTAACCTGCTCCAGGTGAGCCTGCCTTGGCAGAGGGGTTGGACTGGATATTTTCCAGAGGTCTCTTCCAACCCCAACAATTCTGTGATTCTGTCCAGCTATCACAGAAGACACAGTCAGTGCCTGCAGATTTCAGAATAAGAACAAATTAGCTGTTGGTAATCTTTGGAGGGAATATATTTTCACAGCCTTTCTTGAGAATTGAGGTATTGACCATTTTTTCAAGAGAAAAGGACACTGCAATATTTAAAAGATGCACTAAAGTTTCATTAATTACTTCAGTCTTGGGAAACACAGAGAAACTCAAGGTCACTCTCTGTTCACCAAACCCATAGAAAGATTATTGATTCATTCTGACAAACTCCAAACAAGGAAGGGTTTTTGAAAGCAGCCAGCTCCAGGAAGAAGGAGGTTTGATGGACAGAGGGACAATGAAGTTAGAGGAGTGAGTGGAAAAATTCTGTACCCATTTCTAACAGTGATGTTTTACCACAGCTGGTCCTCCACGATCTAAGCTCTTTTAAACCAAACAGTATTTTTTGAAGCTGTGTCCTTAGCTGGAGTAGCAGGTATGAGAAAGATCTGTTCCTAGGTGCACTGTGGTCACACTGAAGGATCACAGCAGTTTGTTCTGGCCCCAAATTCCACAGCCTTATGAACAATAAGTGGCCTTCTGCAGATCAGGTTTTCAAAACAATAAAGTATCCTGTGACCTTGTTTTTCCTTGGCTTTGGAGAAGAGACCATTCTTAGGAATGTCAGGAACAGAGTCTTGTTGAAGTGGATGATTTAATTAAAGTCCCTTACAGGAATGGCCAGTGCAAACCAACATCCATTTCCTTTCCAGGTGGGGCAATGAAAGCTCTCTACTCCTACAGCCCCCAGGAGGACACATGGTGCCTGGTGACTCAGTTCACCCACGAGAGAGCCAGCTGTGGCATTTCTCCTTGCAACAACAAGCTGTTTATCACCGGCGGCCGAGATGAAAAGAACGAAGTCATTGCAACAGTGCTCTGCTGGGACCCTGAAACTCAGAAGCTGACAGAAGAGTGTGTCCTGCCTCGGGGGGTGTCTCACCACGGCAGCGTTACCCTCAGGAAGTCTTACACTCCCATCCGGAAGGTTGTGCCCGGGGCAGTTTCTGTCTGACCGCAAAGGAACCCGGTGCCTCCGTGGCACAGCGTGTCCTGAGCAGGGTTTAGCTTCAGGGAGCAAAGGATGGAAACACCACCACAGGTCCTCTGGGGGATATCTGTATATATGCTCAGCCCTCGTGTTTCCTCTGTAAATTATATCCTTAAGTTATCTTAATTCCTTCCCTCCATAGAAAAACAAAGGGACTAGCTGTAGTTTACTCCTGCCAACACAGTACCTCGAATCAGGCAAAGAAATGTAGGTGGGAAATTTACTTCCCAGCTGTATCTACCCTGGAATGTGCTTGAACTGGCTTAGTCTGGTCCCAGAGTTTGGTCAACTATTTATTAAGTTGGATTTGCAATACCTACTAGTGAAAAAAAGAAAAGTTGCTTTTGGAATGAAATACTTGTAACTTTGGTAGAACATAATGTTGTGTCTTTCAAAGCTGTGCTTTTTTTCCCCCAGTGTTTGGCACATTAGATTAAGTTTGAACCAGTCTGTTTGTTTGTTTGAAGATACTTTGTTGGTTTTTCAGCTCTGCATGACCAAAAAGAACCATCTCAGTTTGCAAACCTTACTATCGTTCCCAAGAAAGAGACTGCACGGGCTGCACATGTAAATGAACGCGGATTTGTTTGCACTGAACATTCACTGCGGCTGTTTTGTAAATAAAACAGACCCAGTCGCAGCTTCCCTTCCCTTTGGTGCGTGTCGGGTGGTCGCTGTGCCTGGGAGGCGCTTTGCCCTGGCGGCCGCTCCCTCCGCGCCTCCATCCCCGCTGGGTGGCAGCGCGCTCCCGGCGCTTCTCACGGCTCTGGCTTTCCTGGAACGCCACCGCACAGAGCGGCCTGCCGGGGACAAAAACACTTCCACGTACTGTTCCCAGCCTGGTTCCTGACTCTGTCACATGCTGTACCAGAAGGGGCGAGTGTTCCACAGGCCGGGAGGGCCCAGGTCTCTAGTCTCACAATCTGGGTCAGTTGTAGGGAAAGAAAAACAAACATTGAAGAGGTCACGCCTGGGACGCCCTGGGACACTCTTGGCCAAGGACTGGGAACACATTCCTGTCCCTCCTCCCCTGCCTAGTTGCTGGAAAGAGCCAACTCACTATTAAATCATTATTAAAATTAAATTTAAATTTAAATCAATTAAATAAAATTAAATCAAGATAGAAAATACAGTGCAAATCAAATCTTTTCTAGTGGAGAGCAGTGGCTCCTTCCAGCCTTCCCTCCCTCTCTGTAATGTCTCCTTTTGCCTTATACAGTATTAAAAATAATTTATCTGTCATGTTAGGCTGAAAAAAAAACATGGGTTCCAGAATTTCAGCACACTTATTCCAGCGTGCTCAGTGGTGTGGCAGGGCTTGCAGAAAGTCCTGGTGCAGGCTGAGCAGGGCAGACAGAGCCCATAGGGGGGTGCAGCCCTACCACAGGTCTCCCCTGCATCCTTCCCTCAGAAGGACTGCAAGAAATCCTGTTTCCTCTGCAATTTGCCCCATGCCTTGAACTGATCTCTGTAATTTCAGCCAATCCCCACAATTTCTCACTCTAATTTTCCCACAGGTCTTCCATTTTCAACTACTTTTTAATTGCTCCCTTTCCGTCTTTATATTTCTGTCATTCTGCAGGGTCAGCACTTCTCACACTTTCATGCTGGCCCACACTCTCCCATTCCACGCTGCTTTTCAGAGGGCATGAAGAAATACCCTCCAGACAGAGTATTTTATTTCAAAAGGTTTTTGTGAAGAACAGTTACCACCTTTGACTTGGTTGGTAGCACTGGCTGGTCTAGAGGGAAAGGGAAGGTGGATGAATGGGGGGGGGATGTCTCCCTTTCCTCTTGAGGAGCTGTTTTTCTGTATTTTTACTTGTTGGAAAAACTACTTATAGCAGCTGCTGGAGCTGACTAGTTCTTCCTACTGGGAATCATCCTAAAAGCCAGCAGCCCTCAGGAACTGGCTGCAGATTTGGTCCCTGTAATGTCTGTAGCAAAAACTCACATTTATTTTTCTTGAGAAAGATAAACCACTGAATTAGAAAAAAGTTCTCCAAATAAACTTCCAAACACAAGTTCTTAACTCCACATCTGAAAGGCAGAAAATAGCCTCTTGTCTGTCCTAAGGTGGTTTCCTAGTCACATGTGCAAACCTTGGGTAATCATAAACCAGAACAGCCCTCACTGACAAACACGAGGCAGCACAACCACAGCTTGGCTCCTTTCCCTCTCCTAACTCATGAATTGCTCACAAATTCTGACATTTTAATAGCAATGCATGAAGAGTTGGGGTTATTTGTCTCTCTGCTCTTGATATTTCCTGGATTTATGTTGCAATCCAAAGGACTTGAAGTATATTGAAAAACAAAAACATTCAAATCAGGAGTTTTATGCAGACACCAAAAATCACAAGCTTTGTGAAAAAGAAGGCAAGAACCATTTGCCAACCAACTCATTTGCCAGCAGTGAGGTGGGGCTGGAGACAGGAGACAACAAAGATCAAGTTTCAAAACCTCGCAATTTCCTTTTGCTGTCACAGGCTCTTTCTCATCTGCAGTGCGTACATACCCCCCTCCGGCGGGGAATGACCACCACACGGTTTCTGCCCGAGGAACACAGAGTATCTCGAGGCACTAAACAGCGACCAGAGAAGCCAAGAGCCGACTGTGCCTGCAGGAGCTGCCGGAGCTGTCTGGGGGCAGCTGGTGCTGTTCCCCAGCACTGACACAGCCCCAGGGTTCTCGGGCTGCCCCCAGGGCAACCAGGCAAATGCCACTTTCCTTCTGCCCTGTTCCTATATTACACTCCCAGTAGAAAATGACACAGCCAACTGGTGGAGCAGAAGTAGACACTCCAATGGTAATTACTAAAACTGCAGGAGGTTAATTAGTTTTACTGAATAATTCCTCAAATACTTGCAAGGAACTGTACCTCAAATCCAAAGCTGTGTGGTTGTTTACCTGCGTGGAGATCCTCTGTATGTCCTGCCAGTGAATATGCTATACTTTGAGGCACAGACCTACCTCTGATGTAATTATGTCTGCACTGGTGTATGGCACAGCCCCAGACCCTGGAATGCAGGTCTGACTCCCTTCAGCCTGCAGATTACAGACAGCAAACTGCTTTAAATCCAGCTGGGAGAGGGAGGAGAGCAGAGGTAAATGTTGTGACAGTGTTTGCATAAGAAAAGAGGGGGAAAACTGACCAGGAATATATTTAAGCTATAAATTAGAATACCTTTAGTGATTCATGCTATTGCAATTCATTAAAGGATTACTGCCCTCAGCTGCCAAATCACATGTTAAAGTCAACTGCTCTCAATTTCACTTCAAATTAAAATGCAGGGCAGCCACAGTGGCATCCAAGAAGTTCACCGATGTGACCCGGGAGAGGTTGATTGCTGGGCTCTGGTAAACAGTCTCAGTTTGAATTTCCAGAGCTTATGTGGAGACATCCTTACAAGGCTGGTGATCATTATACCCATGAGGTTCTGCAAAATGCAGAAGCCTAACATTCTTTGAGACAAAACTCACAACATTTATGAAAAGCATGATAGGAACCTAGTGGTTGTGACGTTGCCCTGATGGGCCCTTTGATCCTATTTGGATAGATGGGGAAATCCCAAAGGCAAAGGGTTCAGGCACATGGTGTTTTTCTTGTGTGCACCCTATAACCTGCTGCTTTTCTACCAAACAGCACAGTAATGTGCCATGGAAAGAAGTTATTTACAAGCAGTCACTCAAGGAAAATATAACTACCTAATGTTAAACCACTTTAAAGGGTGTTAATATCAGCCTGCAATGATCTTTCTTAGAAGACCGTCTCCACAGTGTTTTGTTTGCCTGGTCCTTGTGATGTCACTGTGGACAAGCTTTATACACACATAAACTTGCACAATCACTGATTCATGTGCTCTGTCTTTCAGCATCCTTCTTTATGTTACCAAACTTCTTGTTGTATCTAAATATACCCAGGAGATGCGTATGTAAGAGACAGTTGTAGAACTGGCAACAGAATCTTGTCCAGATTATACTTTCATAATTGTCAGAGGTCAACAGGAAGACCAAGGAACCTTGCTAACCTCCTGTTAACCTGCTGTGACCTGAAGTCACCTATGGCTCCACATAGAATTACCTTACTTTATGCTATTTACACAGTTATCTTTACTACTTATCATGAAAATTTCCAATACAGGTAAACATGAATGGACCTTGCATGGACAAAACAACCTGTGAGTTATCAGCATCCTTGTCATTGGGCACTGGCACAAAAATCTGACCCAGGATATGAAAACCTGGGGATTCACAAGTATCTCTTCCATTCTTGATCATCCCACATGCCAAAGGGGTTCAGCAGAAAGAACCTGATCCAGCATGTGGACATTTTCCCCATTTTCTTCCTATGTGGTGTGGAAGACCCCTGTTACAGGTTGAATATGCAGTATACAAATACAGTTTCTCTGACAGATGTCCATGGTACATTAATCTTGGAGAAAAATAAAAGCAGCCAGTAAAAAGCAACTTCTAGATCCTTTTATTGAAGAGGATTGAGAAGCACAGAACCATGGTTAAAGCAAATATGCTATATTACAGTTCATTCACTTGCAACAATTTTACCTTACTCATAATTCTCACACAAAAAGTGTCCCTTAGCAGCAAACCCTCCTCTAAGATGTCCCTGCTCATTCCCCCCACTTCTGAACTGGAATTTGTTACACTCTCAGATGTGTTGATGCAGCTGTTTTCAGAACATCCTATAAAACAGATTGCTGGGATAATCTCAGTTAAAAATGAAAACATCATTTCTCTTTGAAGAGATATTTTTAACCTGCAACCTCAGAAGCAGTTGCATCAGCAAACAGAAGAGAGTGGGCACTGCAATGTGAGAAGAGTAACAAGCAGTTTGGGAATGAGGAGAGAAGATCAGCAGGAACTGCTCAAACTCACTTTGCTGCCAAAAACATTTCATGAAACCAGACACCGATCTCCTCCTGGCTCACACTTAGTGGAATTCTTCAGATGAGTGTGAAATAGCCAAAAGCCACTTTCAGCACTTTCTGTATATTGCTTTAAGCAAACAGAAGGTGGAGAGAGTCTGCACTAAGAAAATACTGCACAGAGTGAAATCAAAGACCTTTTTACACAAAATGTAACAAATTCTAAAAACATTATCTTTAGAAATACAGAACTATTTCTCAAGTCCAAGGGACAGAACAGCAATTTAAATTTCCCGCACTGATGTTTATATCTAACGACATGTTGGTTTCTTTAAAGGTCAGATACATGTTTCACTTGTCTTCTACAGGTAGATGGCTGATCTGGAAAACCTAAAAGGCTCGTACAGGATCTCATTTCTCTTGCCCTGATACAACAACCAGCTCTGCAGCCTCTCCTCCTGACCTTCCCAAGGCTTTTGGTACCCAGCAGCAGCTCTGACACGGTGTAGTTGTAAACTGAGATCAGGCTGCTGGAGGAGGTTTTTGTGAGGCAGAACTGGGAGCTGCCTTGGCAGAGACTTAGAAGTGGTGTTCACGCTTAGTCCTCGCCCCGGGTCCTGTCTAAGGTGTGGGTACCCCTGTGCCCAGCCCTGCTGCCCCAGCTGCTGGGCTCAGCCTTGGCAGGGTCACCTCAGCACGGCCCCAGCAGGGACTCAGGGTTTGGGCTGCCCCGGGCTCCTGCAGCACCCGCTGGGCTCCGTGGGCACAGCAGTTCTGCTCCTGGCAGAGAGGGAATGCCACCCGCTGCCCCTGACCCAGCAGCATGTCTGCCTCTGTAATGCCTGGCAGTGCCATGGGCTGGGCTGCCCAGCAGACACTGATCTAAGGTGGCTTCCCATCAGGCAGAGATTTTCTCAAACCATCAGTGTTTTGCAGATTGTCAGATGGAATCTATAAGGCAGTGAATACACCAGCACACTGCACAAGCTGAGCAACGGGGTTTCACCAAGTGCAGCAGTTTCCAGAGGCACCTCTCAGTGTGTGTTTTCAAGAACAGGACTTTGGCTGCCAAGCTTGCAAGAATATACTGTGTGAAAGAAATGGTTGTTGTTTTCACAGCACATTTGGTTAAGGATCCTCTGCTGTAGGTGACCTGTGGTGTCACAAGACCTGTGGTTACTCCTTTGCTTTGCATTATCTATTTTTAGTTTTCTCCAGAAAGGCATCTGCAACAGGTGGGTGAAAATGACCTTAATTCAATATCCACTCCAGAAGGTCCTGCCTTTCACATCAGAACAAAGCTTGGAACTTCATCCAGGGTAGCACTGCCTGTATTCTCATGTGTTGTGATGAAAGATCTGTGGCCTATTGGCACAAAAGAGGCAGTGATGAACCCATGTCTTCTTACCATGGGTTGATCACTTCTCCACTTCAGAAGCTGGGTGATTTCCATCAGTCTTGCACGATAACAGGGTGAGGACAGCTTCTCTGCTGTGTCTGTGCTCTGTGCTGCCTCAGGAGGGTGGTGGAGCAGGTGACACCAGGCGGAGCTGCTTCCTCCTGACAATGGATTTGAGAGAGGCTGAGATCTCTCTGTATCGAAGCCCATACAGAAAAGGGAACAACACTTTAGGAACAATCATGAGGACATTGCAGACTGTCAGGGAGACCAAGATTCCTGTCTGCAGTCTGATGAAAACATTAACGCACAAGAATGATTCTACAAAAAGGGCCAAGAGTGGAAAGAAGTAAAAAAACAACACAGTGTTGTGCATCAAGAATGTTACACTGGCTCTGGAGCAGATGCTCTCCCAGATACCCGAGTGTTTGGTTTTAAAATACAGAATAGCATAGCAACAAAATATTACAGACAGGCAGAGAATGATAACTGTGGTAGAAAGCCAGAAACAGAGCTTGACAGCATCAGTCCCATTCAGAGTTAATATTAGTATTACTGGAACTGAGCACGTTTCCAGGACACAGGGCACAAAGCTGTGGGAAGTCCATAGCACCAAGAAGAAAATCCCAGGGAAAGCTCCGGAACACATCCACAGTAATACAATGATTTTTTTAGTTCGTGAAGGAGGCAAAATAGCAACGTAGCGCAAAGGAAACAAAACAGCGATGTACGTGTCCAGGACTATTGCAACAGCTGTGAACAGTCCTCCACAGTAAGCCACTGCCAGCAAAAACAAGAGGAGGACACAAGCTTCCTTTGGGAGGTGCAGATGTGCTGCATTGAGAGCAGCTGACAGGGTGTAGAACAGCAGGTAGATCAGATCAGAAAGCAGAGCATTTCCCAGCAGCATGTACCTTGTTTCCTGGCGGATTTTAAACCGAGAGAAGATCACAAATAAGATGGTAGGGATGATGAGGACACCTGCCACGAGGCAGACAACTGGAGAGATTAAAAACATCTTCATGTTTGTGCCTGATGGGGTGAGAGACCATTCCTCCAGCAAACGGAACAAAGTTGTGTCATCCAAATCTGAGGAACTGTTGAACTCTGTCTCCCTGAGGTGGATCACAGTTCCATTCACTCTCCTTACTGAGGCACAGCCAGGGAAGTCCATTTCCTTAGGATTTTGGGGTGATTGTCTGAGAAAGCAAGATCTTCTATGCTAAGTCCTTAGAAAGGCAAATGAAGCAGAGGATGCAAAAAACCCATGGAAGCAAAGTGATTTCTGTAGCCAGTTCTACCAGCTCTCCTCAAGGACAGAAAGTTCAAACTTCCAAGTGAATTCTGTGGCACCAAAAGGTGGTTTTGCCTAAAAAGGAGATTTTATTTTCATTCTGCAAAATCTAAAAAGAAAAGAGAATGCATCTCTGGGTAGCTTAAACAGGACTAAATCTCTCAGCAAGCTCCTTAAACAGAAGTGAATGGGTTGATCATTTTCAGTAATTTGAGTTTTTTCTCATCACATTATCACTCCAATGAGGCAGATGAAATATTAGCCTGATTAAGCAAATATGCGATGATACAGATCAACATTCCACGTGTACTGATGTAGAAAAGTCATAAATGTGATTGGATAGTTTTGTACCATCCAATTGTGTATGTTGTATGCAACAACACAATTGATTTGAAGTGATCAATAAAAAAGGCTCTCAATCCTGTTGTAAAATTGTAGCACAATCACTCTAGTGAATGAAATTATCTTATTTGCAGATGAAAACCATTTTTGGTTCAGCGAATCAATCCATTTTGTTCATGAATGACAAACTTTCCCCTTTTATCATGCATGATATACAAATGCTGAATTCTCATCTATTCAGCCTTCCAGTCAATCTGTGCATTGTCTGGGATGAGTGACATACGCTGTCCCGTACCAGCACACCCCAGGGCACACTTGGCACTTCCAGTGTCCATTTGGACACCAGTTCCTGGTTTCCTGGCCCACACACTGTTGCTGCACTGTGCTGCTTTAATGCCAGATCTCAGTATCAGGGCTGGGGGTGCAATGAGAGAATTGTGAAGGATCTGGACTGCGGAGAAGGAACATTTGAAGTTCTTCCAGGCATGGTGAGATCAAACAAAAAGCTGATTTTTTTAAATAGGCTCACTTAACCTGGCATTATTGTATTCATTTTCTTCCCAGCTACACTGCAGTGCATCCTCCCTCCACAGGAGCAAAGGCACAGCTCACCCTGCAGAAAGGCAGAAAGTCCTGCTGTGCCATGGACATGCTGCCTCAGGGCATGCCAAGCAACGAAGCAGACAGCTCATGAAACTCAGCATCAGTCATCAAATCTTGTGCACATTTCATTTCCTGTCACACTGATAGCTGGCACCCATGGAACTGGATGTTCAGACAGTTGACAGGGTGTGCCATATGGGACAGAAGGATAGAAGGAAAAACCAATGATAATTTTAAGCATGGCATTTCAATTGCTGTGGTGTCTGGGATAGGCAAAACAGAAGGTGGTTATTTTTGCTCACTCAATCCTGCATCTACTGAAAAGTGTGTGAGCAATATTGATGCAATTGTACATTTGGTGTCAGGGTCATGCCTTGCATCTACAATTGAGTCATGACACAATTAGTACCTCAAGCAGACAGTAGCACTCAAAACTGTTGAATGATACTTTTGTTGCAAAATGGAAGGGAGGGAATGAAAACTCAGGTGCATAAATCACCTCCAATTGTAATTTCAGATCTCTGTTAATAGTGGAAGTGTTTGCTGCCTCCCAGCTCCTGGCACTCCAAGGATGTCCTATTAATGGGCAGACTCTCTAATTTCCATCTAAAATCACAACTGTATTTTCCACCAGCTGCTTAGGATTCAATGTGTAAGAACAAAAGTTGATTGTCACATCAGCAGCACACCTTTGTGTGATAGAAAAATAAATCACAGAATGGTTTGGGGAGGAAGGTACTTTAAAGTTCACATGGTCCTAGGTGAATGACTGAAGGCTCACTCAGTTGACATCCTCATGACAAAGGGAAGGCATCTCATGGCTCTCTCACTCCTCCCACACACAGAGAGTACCCCAGAGCCCAGCAGGCAGCTCAGGTGCACGGCCCTGTTGTCCTGTGCTCAGCTATTCCTCTGCTCCAGCTGGCAGAGTCAGCCCTATGGCATTAGCTTGTTCAGTTTTACCTGTGCTCCTGTAAAAGCCTGCGGAATGCAGGAGGGCTTTAGTTTTACAGAAATGGAAAACAGAAAATAACTGGAAGAAAGATTCAACCCCATCAGACCTGGGCAAGTCCAGCCAAAACCACTGCCCTCAGATATCCAGAGGGGCTTTTAACTGCTCAGTAGAGTTGTGCTAGATTTAGAAATGTGAAATTTTGATGTCTTGGAACACTGATATAACTCAGAACAGGTGGTTCTGAAGAATATCTGTAGTTTCCTTTAATTTTCTTGACCTTAGGAGACATTTCCACACCTGGGCATTTTCTAGGAGCTGGCAGCTCTGAGAATCACTCCTGAACTGAGCTCCTTTTGCCATTGCATCTCAGTGTTCAATAGTTTGTGGTGCCAACCTGAATGATCCTTTTGAAATTTCCTGTAAATCTGGCCTTAATGCTCTGGTTATTGATTTTTTAAATGCTCTCTAGTAAATTTATGTTAGGTGGATGCACTTTTTACGTCTCTTGCTGATGCAGAGACACAGTATTAGCAGCCTCTCTTCTGGCTCTTACTCTGGCTCAATACAGTAGGTATTGATTTTCTAGCTGAACCACGCACTGTTAATTACTTTACTCATTTCTGCTTCAATAAGCATCCTGCTGTAAGCTTGGTTAATTATCTGATGGGTTTGGGAGATCTCAGGTTGCATGCTGAGCACTGTAACTCCTGCAAAGACTGCACTATGTGGTATTCTGTTACTGACTATAAACAGGCATTGTCAAACTGAGCAGAAAAGGTTAGAAATGTTACTGTCTTACAGCATTTGGCACACACTGAGCTGCATACACACACAGAGAAACTCCCTTCTTCACAGAGTTTACCTGACCAACTCAACCAGTCAGCAGGCACGCTGCTGCTGTGACAGGGGGCACCAGACAAGGAAGGGAAGCAAACAGAATAATGCTAGGATTTCCCCAGCCCTTCACCCCAAGAGACTGTGCTAGAAGGGGAGGAATGCTCACATTCACCTCTGAGGCTCCCTGGGTGTCATCACGTCACTATCTCAGTGTGATCAGAGTCTGTGACATGGCTGCTTATTCCAGCAACTCACCCAATTTCCCAGCCTAAAAAATGTATCCTGTGCTGTGGGTCTGCCCCAGAGACTGCTGCTCCTGCCAGAAGCCCAGCAGAGCAGAGTAGGAAAGGCTGCCTCACATCTCCTCAAGCAGAAGTGTTTTGGATGAGACAGTTGGGTCCAACAAACCAATATTTTTACTGGAATGTTGTTTCATGGGTCTGCTTCCAGTGTGTGGTATCAGCCTTGGCCTCAGGAACATTGGTGTGCTGTTAGGGTTTCTTCAGCTTCCACGAATGCCCCCTGCCCCTTCTAGGCTTATGTAGGGCCAGAGGGCACCTCCCTTGCTGGTGAATCTTTCCCAGTCATGAAAAGCCAAGTGCCCATGAGCAGGCCAACTCCTCCCAAAGGGCAGGAACCACCAGGTTTCCTGCCTGTATCCATATCCTCACTCTGGGCAAATGAGCTGCTGCTGTCAGTGAAAGAAGTAATCAGAGCAGTTTAACTGTGGTGTTTTTCTGCTTGAGCCTTCCCTTTTTCTTCTCCTTTGAACAGAAAATCAGTTAAAGACAACTTTTTGCTGAACTTTTAAGATTCCCTCTAAACTTTTCTGTAAGCCACAGGGAGAGGTACAACTCGTCCATGCCTCAGCTATCTGTCCCCACATGGCTCCAGAAGGATTGTTCCTTGCCTTGCTTGTTATTTGCTGTAGATAAGAGACATACACGCTGCTCCTGTAACTGTACAAAGTTCACAAATCAGGCAGAGCAATTACGAAAGTTAAGGAAGTAAAGAAATGGGTGTGAAAACTAAACTCAGATTACAGTGCTTTGAAAGGTCAAAGGAAACCTGGAACAAAAGAAAACAGGGATTAGAAAGTGCTGGTTTGAAGACATTTTAATGAGGCTCCCAAACAAAAGAGGACATTGAGAGAGACTGGGAGGACTCAGCAGTAAATCCCCACATCACTTTTTCTAATTCCAAATACCATCAAGCCATGGTGATCACAAAGTCAAAATAAATTTTTTACCAAATCGGCCTTGTAGGTGCAATATTGAGAAATAAACTGGATGTCAGAAGAACAGAATTCCTAAATATTTCAACAAAAGTTTAGAGAAGTAACAGATGAAGTCCCAGACACCTGCTGCTTTTCTGTAGGTCACTGCATGGCCCTGACTGCTGCAAGCACCCGCCAGCAGAACTCACACATTTTCATTCCCTGAGCCTGGCAAGGCAAAGAAAAACAGGTTTTCCTCTTTTGTGCTGAAAGAACACACAAACATGTTTTCCTGTGACAAGCTGCAGATGTAACCAGAGATTTATAGCAAACAACTGCTACTTATCGTGGTCATTTATGGACATACTCGCAGGACTCCAAGAGAAGCCATCCTAGACTCTTCCTTGGATTTAATGATCTGTCCTGCCTGCCTACCTTTCATAACAATGCACCTGTGAAACAGGACAAATAGCCTACTAAATAAGGCCTATTTGTAAAATATTAGCTTCTTTCCTGAAGCAGTTTAATTTATAAGGAGAAATGCTTATTTTTTGAACACTATACAGCTACACTGGTGCTAACTGGTGCATTACCAGCAGAAATCAAAGTCCTTTAGATAAACAACATCATTCTTACCTATTTAGCAGCTATCAGAAGAGATGAACCCAAAATTTAATATCACACAGAGTGATGAGCAGAACTAGAAATACACACCTGAATTTGTGACTGCTTGACTCCTCCTTAAGACAGGAGAAAGCTGCTTCTGAGAGAAAGCTTCTCAAATGGGGGAGATACATCCACCCAAGGCCTTAGAGCACCCATCCATCTCAGGCTGTCTTTCTGGTGGTGGCTGGCACCAGAAGTTTTATGTTCCTGTCCTGTTTCACCAGCAATGCTCTCCAGCATTGCCTAGGAAGGGCTGCTGCAGTCAGGCAAAAGCAGAAGTGATCTGGTTCTGTCCCTGTCTTTCTATGTTTTGTCTCATGTAAAAAGCCAGGCAGCACAGGAGAGGTGTAGCATGATAGTTCCTTGATGGATGGCTGAGAAGGGATACAGATGGCTGCAGAGTATTAGGTGCAAGTTACAATGAAATACCAACCCAGAGCTGGAGTTGGAAAGGGAGAAGAGACAGGTTGGCATATACAGGCTGACAGGGAGGACCCCAGCCACAGCTGCACAGTCACAGCTCCTCCCTGACAGCCGGGAAGGGCTCACCTGACCATGCAACCTGGGGAAAAAGGCAACACAGGAATCAAGATGGAAGGAAACACTCTAGAAGTGGAGTTGAAACAGAGGAGGGAGGAAAAACGCCATGTGAAAGAAAATATATATTATGTCTTCCTATTTGCACCTTTTGATGAGAGGCTGTGAATGAATGTCCACGACACAGAGCAGCACAAGGCACAGCACCATCCTGGGGAGGAAGGAGCCTCGCTGCCAAAGACAAGATGCTCCTTCCCAGTTCCCAGCACTGCACCTGGGAAGGGCAGTGGTTCCCAGGTGGCAAAGACGCTGAAGCAACATCGATTCTTTGCAATAATTCTGCCCACAGGGGGATGCTGACCTTATCTCACACGGATGGAAGCAGGTGCCAGGCACAGCCGCCATATGGCAGAGAGATTAACTGGCAGCATGTGCTGCATGTGAGTCACAGCCCCTCATTAGCCAAGCAGGGAGCACCCGTGGGCCGCACACACAGTGCCATCCACAAGCTCTGCTGGCCCTTCCCAGCAGCTCCTTTGTTACTTAGCCAGCACAGGTGCTTAAAAATTAGATTTTCTCCACATGAGGCCTGACTCTGCCTTGTTCTTCTAACAATGGCTTTGTAGTGCTCCCACTCATTTCCATAGCAATACCCTGTCCTCTCACACCGGAGGCTCAGACTTCATCATAGGAAAACACTGTTAGGGTAGGAGTATGAACAAATATTCCAAACTTATAAAGAAAAGAGAATTTTTTCTTTGGAGGAGGCACAGAGGGGGAGAGCAAGATGTTGCTTCACTATTGTTATGTAAGCCCACATCAGTCTTACTCTCCTGGTGACCTCCACAGGCACAAAGAGGAGGGCACATCAGCTCCTGGTATGTCCAGAACTTCTCACCAAACTGGCAGAATTACAGCTCACAACAGGGAGAGTTTGAGCCATGGACACAACAGCAAGCTGAGATCTTCACTAAAAAACAGTTAATTTCATTTCTAGTTTAATTATTTGTTTTTTCTTCTCCAATCCAAATTCCTGCTTATTAAAAGATGTTTATGAGAAGCACCAGAGGAGAGACAGCCTCTCTTTTCCTTTACTATTATCCTAAGCAGCACCTAGAGCCAAAAGCAGCTCCAAACTGCCTGCAGGTATCTCAGAGCAAGCTCAGCTGCTCACAGACAAATGCCTGTCTTGTAGGAGTTCATTGCATTTACAGCTACTGAGGTCACTAGAAACCAGACTACCTTCCTAATTCATTCTCAACATTTTCTCCAGAATTCTTAGGTCATTTTAATTGAGTTGGTTTTTTCCCTCCCATAAAGCAGCAGTTTCTTGCTCTGAAGAAAACATTTCAATGCCAGCTCAGCACAATGGATAGCAACTAAGGGAAATATAAAGATGCACAAAACTGCTATAGATCACAAAATCTTCAAGGCAACATATACAGGAAGAAAACTTAAGTGAATTAGCAACGCTTTTAAATAAGCCATTTTAACAAGCTGTGAGCTGAAGCAGATCAGAGCTGCCCCAGGGTCTCACTGAAGCCCTGCAGTGATGCTCTGGAGCTGTTCAGGGGCACACACTCCTGTGCAGTTCCCATTCCTGGAAGCACAACCACCATCAGATGTCCTGGTGGTCACCCCAATACCAGCTGCCCCAGGACTCCTCTCCCTTCCAAACACCTGGTTTCCCTGGGAAGCCCACAGTATTCTCATGATTTTGGATCTTGCCTGAGCTGTGTTCAAACCAATGCAGTGCCATCAGTGCCAGCTCCAGCACAGCAGCTGTGGAATTATTGTGCCATCCCCCAGGACATCACCTCAACCCCTGCCACTTGTGTCTCATTTCCTGCCAAGTATCGTGCCAATTTCTTCCACATCAATTTTTAAGCTGACACTGCCTCTCCACTTATTTCTCTCTCCTGCCTGCTATGGGAGGTTGGAATGATGGTGAAAATGAGACACACAGTGCCAATTTTGATGCCCAGCTCTCTGCCCTGAAAGTCTCCTGCACTGCTGATTTGTGAACCTCTTCAGCTGCTGCCAAGACCCTCTGGGTGGCAGTTTCTGACGGGCAGCACTGAGCCCCACGTTGAGTTGAAACCACCACATGTCTGAGGCTGCCTCTGCTCTTGGCAGCCTGGGAAGCTGAGGAGTCAGCATAAGGGGAAGCCTCCTGCTCCCACAGCCTCCAATCCCCCCTGGCAGTCTCACAGAATCAAAGAATGGTTTTGGTTGGAAGGAACCTTAAAGACCATCTAAGGCCCTGCCATGGGCAGGGACACCTTCCACTTCACAGGTAGCTCAGGGCCCTGTCCTGCACATCACTGTCCAAAATCCCTCTCTGAGCTCCTCTGGATGCTAGAAGGTTTTATACAGTTTTCCCAAAGCCTTCTCTTCTCCAGGCTGAACAACCCCAATTCTTTCAGCCTGTCCTCATCAGAGAGGAATACAGAGTTTTCACACCAGTCAGGAGCTCTTGAACCTCTGCTGTGTGCTTGGGTTGACACAGGAGCTGCCTGCCATGTGGTCCACACTCGCTTTCACAGCCAGTGCCTCACCTTGGTGCTGCTAAAAGCACCACAGAAGCAGTGACCTTAGCCCTGAAAGGAGAGAAAGGCACGGAAGAGCAGACCAGAGGAAGGCAGGGGCCCTTGAGGCTACACACCAAGCTGTGCACTGGCAAGATTCCAGGCCCATTCTTTCTGTTCCCAAAATAGAGAGAAGTCTGTCCCATTATTAACCATCAATAAACACCAGCCTGGGGACTTTTCCCCCCCACCAGGCAAATCCTTTCAGCCTGTTGGGGAACAGCTTGCAGTGGGTTAAATCCCCCTTTGTCAGACTCAAGATGGGGTCCTTGGAGCCTCACGGGGTGTCTGCAGGGATACAGAATTATAAAAAGGTATTTGTTTTTGCAAATGAACTGGAAGAGTCAGCTCCTCCTACCCACCCTTCATGCTGTCCTTTCTGGTTTTAGCATGCTATAGATGACCAGCTTCTCTGATAATTATGCATAATTGGGACTGATTTCAGCAACAAAAGCTGCTCTGACCTACTAAGTAATTTACTGATTTTGTTTTAAATTAATATAGTAGCATTAGGAACAAGCAGCCTGTGCTCCTTTTTTAGGCACAAGAAGGTCTCTAGCCTGATGGAGAGACATCCAGAGCTTAAGCAGCATCTAATAAGCTGAACACTGGAAAGAAACGTGTTTCTACACTCATGTACCTTGTTTATTTTTCAGATAAATCTAAAATCTGGAAATTTTTATCCATTTCCATCTGCTCTGGAATTTCCCTTTTTCTACCTCCAGACTGTCCCTTTCCTTTTCTCATGTTAATACCATTCCTGCTCTGATCTTTTCCTTGGTTGGGTGTTGGGGGTTTTTTTGTGTGGAGAGGGCAGTGGAGGGAAGGGGCTTTCTGTGCAAACCTGTCCTAGGAGCTGATCAGCCCAGACCTCCTGTGTCTCCATGCAGTCCAATAAAGACAGCAACAAATGCAAGCCCTCAATGTCCTGTGCCTTGGAATCTGCAGGAATCAGGCCAGCCATGAGAGGATGCACAGAGGAGGAGAGAAATTATGGCTGTCTAATTCCGTGTGCTCTGAGCAGGCAGAGTGTGGAAGGCACCTCCAGCTGATCCAGTTACACTTCTGCACTCTGATCCCTGGTGGGGCCTGGGCACGAGTGCATCAGGGCTGCTGTGAGTGGCACAGGAAAGCCACTCTCACCTGTCCCCTGCTACCTGCACTCCCCCTCCAGGCCAGAGCACAAAGCCTCTTCCTTCTGCACCCCCCAGCAGAGCTGTGAGTGGCACCTCCAAGGCTCACTGGGTGTGCTGAGGTGTTCTTGGAACCACATCTACCTGGAAACATGGAAAGGGATGGGCCAGCCTGGCTTGGACTGGGCACAATTTGTCTTTTGTTTAACAGACCTGGCCTGGGTTTGGCACTGCTACAGTATGAGTGTGATGACATTTATTATGACAAGCCAAGACTGTGTACAAGTACCCTTCTTCCCAGACCCAACTCCCATAATTACAGGTGTTGGGTTAACCCTAAGGCTTGTCTTTTCCTTCACAAATTCACACCAGTAGTGGTGCTTAAAATTATTCTATCTGCAATTCACATGCCCATGTCTATTCTCAGCTTTGCTTCCAGCCTTGAGGTTGTCCAGATTGTCCCTTTGTCCTTTTAAGACCTCTGCACTAACCACACTAATCCTCAGTAAGCAATCAAATCTCCCCATCTGTGCTTTTACTATTTCCCTTGGCACCATGGCATGACTTCTCTATTTTAATTAACTCGAGACGGATGCCTTGTCAAGACTTAGCTGCTCTGATTTCTCATTATGTTATCATAATACCATTTAGCAACACCACCCTTCTCAGCAAGGAAAACTGATTCCAGCCCCTTGAAGGCAACATATTGAAACACAGAGCACTCACCAGGGCCCATAGCAATATCTGGTCTCATTCTTGTAAACCTGCTGTATTTCCTTCCCAGTGAATGCACCAATTCTGCCTCCTCACAAAAGCACACTTTAGGGTATGTTTTCTTCTTTTGTTTCTGATAGTCATGATCACTTAATTTCAACTTTTAACCCCTCTGAGCACTGCGTGAATGCCAACCACATGTACCTTATTAAAAGCAGTTTTTATTCACTCATTGCCAGTTGCAGTTGCTGGTACCCCACACCACTGTTTGCCCTTTTCCTGCCAATCAACCCATTACTTCCAATTATCCTGAACATATTTCATATTTTGCAGCCATTTAAGACCTGAAGTCCATGGGTTACCTCACAAATGAGAAGGAAGGCTTTTGCTTTCATATCCTTCCAAACCTGCAACACCTCAGCCTCTGTCCCTTCCTCAGGCCTGTTTTCATCTCTTAAATTGCTGTGTGATTGCTGCAGGTGCTGTGAGTTGCCATTTGTGCACAAAGCACCAAGTCAGCACCAGGGTCCTGTTTCACATGAACTCCTGGTCAGCTCCTTAGTGATGTAAGCACCTGCACAGCAGCAGAATTAGACATTCTGTGCTACACATCCCCCCTCAGGCTCACATCCCCAGCTTTGTAGTGGTTGTGTGCCCCTAATGGGCTGTGAGTTGTCCTCTGGGAATAAGGAGCACTAAAAAGGCTGCTCACAGCAGGAAGATGAGACTTGTGTCAAGCACCCAGCAATTTAATGTTAGGCAGCATCAGCAAAATGCAAGGAAGGTGTAATTTGGACAAACAGCAGGGACATGGAGGAACAAACACAAGGAAGTATTCTCTGGCACACTCCAAGGAAGACACCTCCAAAAAACAGCCTCCTGTGGGCCTGTCATGGGCTGAATAACCAGAAGGGATCTCTCCCAAAATTCCTTGACCAAAATCAACACCGAGGTTGTTTGTTGCAGTTCTTTAAATGTTAATAGTGCTAGTTTGCATTACTCTGAAAGTGCAGTTCTGTGTTTTTCCACCCTTAGGAAACCCTGCCAGATGTAAATATGTTGAGCAGAACAGGTGCAAGAAGCCAGGCAGGCAGGATGTAATAACACTGCTCTCTCTTTTCTTCATGGACATTCCTGAGAGTCTCACAGCCTAAAGACTCAGGTCTCAATTTGTTATACGTGGATGTAAAGCACTTTTAACAGTCACTTTTACAACTCCCTCACAGGAGAAGGCAGGATTTTAAGCATATGTATTCAGGATACAGGTGGACAGTAAAAAAAGTCAAGGTATTTTACTGTAGGAAGGCTGCCCAGAATCAGGACTTTAGGTGACTTGAGCTTGCCCTTGTGGCAGAGAGGGATTGTTGACAACACTCAGGGACATCCAGAGCCAAGAATTTATTTGCTGTGCTCATGGACACCCTTCCACTATTGGATGTGCAGGGCCATCTAGTGGGAAGTCTCTGTGCCACAACAGCCCAAACACAGGCAGCGTTTCACAACAGCCTGAACAAAGACGTCTGGGGCTGTTACATCTCAGAAAAGCATTTTACGGGTTTTTTTCTCCAGGTGGAATGCTTCCCTGCCGAGACAGCACAGCATCCCCAGGAGAGCCTGTGCAACAAGGAATCGAGCCTGTCTCACTGCAGGATCATGTGCTACAAAAGTGTGCATTTCCTAAAATTAATTTCTTTTGATTAATGGCTTCAGGAAGCTTTGCTCAAAAAAAGGAAACAACAACGACAAGACCCCTCCAAAACTCTCAGTTTCAGGTTTTTTTCTCATGAATACAAGTGCAAAAAAGGCTCAGTGACACTATCAGGCAGCACATGGAGCAGAAAGGCATTAGTTTCTGTGTAACACTCCATCTCTGGTGTGGGATTGAATTAATCGGATAGAGGTGCTGCCTGGGACTCGGTCATTTTTCACAGAAATATCCAATGTTCTGAGTCAGATTCCCTGGTCAAATGACTGTGATTACCCAGGGAATACTGGCATCCCTTCAGATTAATTCCCCCATCTGTGCACTGAGGAGGGTGAGAAGTGAGGGTCTACAGCATTTGCAGGGTTACCTAAAAATTCCACCATGAATCTGGAAAACAACTAGGTTTTCCAAAAGCATGGGAAAATCACTCATATTTAAGGTTTTTACCATTTTCTCATGTTTTATTTACTACTACATTAAAGCTTATAAAAGCATTGCTGATTAACAAACAGGTTTTCCCCCTCTGATTTACATATGAAGTAATAGTTCAGGCACTGTAACAAAGCCTTCTTTTCTGGGACCTTGTTAATCAACTGCTTTTGCTAAGATGTTTACCTGCCAGCCAGCAATGCAGCTTTTCTGATTTCCAATTAAATCGGAGTTTCTTTTCCAGCCTTTCTCCCCATGGAACCCATTACACAGCCTGTCTCTATCTAGTTTCATGAAACCTTTAAATAAAGGCAGTATTTTCTGAGGCCTCTCTCCCTATGTCAAGTTAGACTAAACCTGGCTAATAGGTGTAGAAGTTATTCAAAGGAAGGGGCAAGTAGGCAGGTGCAAAGAACAAGATTTCATAAATCTTTCTGATCTGGAAATGAAGCTAAAAAGAAGCTACAATATTAAGATAAATGTTCCCATTAAAAACTCTTTAAAACTGTGCAACCAATTATTTCGTTCCACGAAAGCTGACATTGACTATTTACTTCTTTACTTCATCTTGGACACTGAAGGAATCTGACAGGCCAGCACCTCAATAATCAGAACCACATCAGACATTTCACCTGGAAACAGCAGCACACATCAGGGAGATAAGGCAACTTTTTCACAACTTCCAATATCCACTGTTGAAAAAAGGCCTTTATGGGATGGGGAGAACAATATTACTGTCAGAGAATCAAGAAGCCCTGATCAGAGTGTCTTGGGAGCACAGTGCCAGGCACACAGACTCACCTGATGGGAGAGCAGGTGATTCCTGCCCTCCTGGCTGCCCACTGCTCCCCTCACTGCCATGGACTGCAGCACTTGTGGGAAGATCAGAGCAGTTCAGAGGTGGCTTCCTCCCTGACTCAAGCTTCTCTGCATATTACCTGGATTCTTCCACTCCTCAGGTATTGCAGCACCTTGTTATTTTAGGTAATTTCTAATTGCTGGGGAAACGCTTCCCAATCTGGAACAGACAAAGCTGGATTTGATCCGTGCTGGCATTAGGGAAAACATCTGTAAAAGAGGCAAAGGCAGGGAAAGCTGCCTCCTCCAGCCCTGTCTGGCACTCTGACAGATTTGCAGGGTGTCCACCACAGACCCTCTCCCCATCGAGTGAGGGGATGCAGCAACATCTCTTGGACAGGACTTCATACTAAAGCAACAAACGAGGAAATCTGTCACCCTCATACCATTTCTGTGACAACACACGTACCTACACGTGAACCCAGACTTCATTCTTGACTGGGCAACTCATTTAATGAGCTGAGGAAGAAGTTAACTCATTTTGTGGCTGGCTTCTGTCCACTTTGGGATACCACTCTGTCAGCTCTGAAAGAACCAGGCTCTTTGAGACACTGCCAAGCTCCAAATGACTTCACAGCTATAACTGTGCAGCCAGCAGCACTCGCCACTTCACTCTCATACACCTCCCACTCAAACTCTGCAAAATCATCAGTCACCTGCTACCTTTTTTTTCTTTTTTTTTCCCACAGCAAAATCCCAACATATCAAGGGCTTTGAAAAATCTTAAAGTGTCTGATTTTCAAGAAAAGTTAGAATCCCTGTAAAAGTTGTAATCTCTGTTTTGTTTCAAACCAGGTAGATAGAAACAGAGGTATGAAGAGTAAACAACTCTTTTCAAAGCTGCAGTGCATTCTATGGAAGTGCATTCTATGGCAAGAAATTACCCTCTCCAAGACCAGGCTGGATGGGGCTTTGAGCAATCTGGTCTAGTGAAAGATGTCCTGACCACGGCAGGGAGGTTTGAATGAGATGATCTTTAAGGTACTTTCCAACCCAAACCATTCCATGTTCCTATAATCTCTGTATTAGAACTCATGAATAATTTCTCAATCTCTTTCCCCAAATCCAAGTGTCCTGTTTCACAGGCTTACCACTCTCCTCAACACACAGCAACAAGGAACAGAGCATCCACCCCACACTAACACAGCCCCACTTGCATGGCCCTGCAGGCTCAGCTCCAGCCTGTCTGCCCTCCCAACAACTGTTCCCCTCTCCCAGCCCTGCACTGCCACTGCCAGTGGTTACTGCCTCACAAATGGCTTCTGCACATTCATTAGACAAACATGTAACAGCTTAATATGCTTGAGTCCTGCCTAGGCCTATCAGCTGGCTCAGAAACATTAATAATCCCTCTGTGAAAAATCAAACCCCTGCAAGAGATGGTTTTGTTGCTGAGTGATGGCAGCAGCCAAAACTGTGAAAGGAAAAACCCAAAGAGTAGTACTCAGCAAATCATCTCTCTCTAAATAGCCTGCCAGCTACAAGACACATAAAATATCAGATTATAAAACCTACTGGTAATTAGTGTAACTGCAAACCAAATGAGGACCTTGGCATTGTCAATACTCACGATCCATTAATGGAGCATTTTGTCAGATGTTGAGTCCTTTCAGTTTTACTGCTTTATTTACTGTTACTGCAAAAATATATTAACAGTCATATTTCATTAGCATAAGAGCCTTGCTTGTAATGCCACACTCTACCACAAACAAGGTTTGGTGATTTCAAGGATCACAGTCAGAGCTTTCACCTTCCAGCTGTGATGGCAGCTCAGGCAGCAGCAGGCAGAAAGCTTCTGGAGTTGGCTGCTACCAGCCAGGATGTGGAAGGCAGGAGAACAAGAGCAACCAGCACTGCCAAAATTATTTATCTAGCAAACTGCATTTAAAACTGTGCATTTTATTCTCTTCTGAGATTTACAACTTGCCACGTCAAAATGAAATCTGGCCGTGACATTGCCACTACCAACATAAGTCAAACACACAGATTCATTCCAAAGTGTATGCTCTGCTGAGTAAATCAGGCAGAAGCATTGCTAACCACATTGTTACCAACTGCACTGCTGGCAATTTCAAAGGCTTCATCTCTCATCCATCTTCCAAATGTTCTTTGGTTTGCCTGCCTTTAAATACTGCCTGGCAGACCAGTGGGATTTTACATAGGGCACAGGGCTACTCCTCTCAGATGACAAACTGGCTGTGGTGCTTCTTTTCCTCGAGGACCAACCAACTGCACTCAGCCAAGACATTTCTTCCCTCAGAACAGGACTTGTGATTGGGTTCCTGGCCTCCATACCAGCCATGAGGGCTCCTTTCTAAGAACCTGCAACAGATGTACCTTCCACGGTGTGAGCAAGCCAGCTTCTGTGCAAAATGTGATTATTTATTTCATTGGGATAAGAAATAAAAGCCTACAAGCAGTGAAAGGGGACAGTGAAAGGGAGCAGTGAAAGGGGGCAGTGAAAGGGAGCAGCAGCCTGTCCTGCTCACAGGTTGGTGTGCCACTGTCCCTGCATTTAGACCCGAGCCTGCTGTTACAGCATTCACCCTCACTAACTTTATCTGACTACTCACTCCTCTCTTATTCAAGCTGTTTTGCTTTTAGGCCTCCTTTGATCCCAGCTTTATTTGAAAGGCTGTCCCATGAGAGCCACTGGAAGGGTTGCTGCCCCACTGATGGATTGTATCTATTATCTGAAGCTGTGTATCTATGGCTACTTACACCTATATCTCTCTTTTTTCAGCTTCCTGACTGAGTCTTTAACAAATCTTTAGAGCATTTGATGTATTCAGGCAGAGAGCAATATAAAATTAAACAGGGAAAGCAAGTCACACAAAACAGTAATAAAATGTTTCCTATTACCTTCCCTCAAGGTTTCACAACAGCATCTTCCTCAGCAGAGCTGAGAAAATTTTGCTAATAGGTTGCACTGGGATGGTTGTGGAACAGCACATTTTGCCATCCTCATGCTTTAAGCTGAACACTTGCTTTGCCTTTCAGACAGCAGTGCCTGTTAGTGCAGTTCAATAAACTGGAGGTATTCTTGCCTCATCTGGACAGACGTCTATGACACACAGGAATATCTGGAAAAAAATTTCTGAAAATATGCCTGGTATTTTAACATTTCTGTAGTCAGGTCCCTGAGGTTTCTTGTCCCTCCCAGGAGTTGTCTCTGGTCTCTAGAGCCTTGGAGTTTTTCATAATTTGGTGAAACAATTCTTTTGACACAGTTCTTTGCAGCATATACTGCAGATAATTTTTCCACATTGATTTTATAGACAAATATTTATTACTCAAGAGTTTTTTATTTAAAGCAGGAAGTTTAAGGGCAGTCACAACTCCAACACAAGCAGCTGAAGTAATGTCTTCAATACTTTCTTTTTTTCCTCAAAAGCCCTTAAATTTTTTGGGGGCAACAAGCAGTTTAGAATCAGTCACCCACAGTCCCCAGGACAGCAATAATGACTGTGATCAGTCCCATTCTGGAGGCACTGGGCACTCTTTCCTGACCCTGATTGCTTCATTATTGGTGCTGGGAGGCACAGCCAAGCTCTCTAATACCATAATTTGCTCTTGAGACCCTACCTGCTGCACCACATCATCCCCTTGGCTGCAAATATGGCAATGTCAGTGCCTCACAGGGAAGATGAGCAGGAGATGGGGCTGAGTACCCTTGCAGAAATCTGTGGACAAAAATCTTTTCATTTCCTTGGCTAAGAACTGCTGTTAATAACAGCAATTCACGATTCTAAAATTTGCAGCATATACTAGCTCACTAAGCAATTGAGAAGAGAGTGGCAATTAACTTAATGAAAGCCTTGGGAAGCTGTCAGATAAGTGGCAAGGATTGCTCCCTTCAGCCAAGGGCAACCTCCTGCTAGCAATCTGGGCAGAAAAAGCTCCATATCCCATTACCAATTCTCTTCGACATGCAAACCCAAGAAATACTGATAAGAATCCATGAATAATTAAGTTTAACCTGATGTTAGCAGAAACTGGATTGGGGATGTTAGACTCTTCATTAGTTCACTGGCAGGAAATAGCCTGGATCAAATTCATTCTGTAAGCAATTCCTTGGGAACAAATAGAGCTAGTTCAGCAAACACTTCAGTTCTGAGCCTCAGGATTAAAGAATCTGCTAAATTCTTCCATGGGAGAAAGTTAAAGAATCATACAGATTGCTTTTTTTGAGTTGCTTGTGCTAATAGTTGTCTTTAATTACTTGATGCAAACATTTCCTACCCACCATGAGGAGACTGAGGCTTCCATGTTCTGGGAGGCTGGGCCTGCTTCATCTAAAAACTCCCTCCTTGTGTTTCCATACTGCCCCTCAGGAGGATTTCCCCCCTCCTTTCCCCAAGGATCCCTGCCACCCTACTCTTCCCTCACCAGGGACGATGCATTCCTTAGTCCCTCTGTCCCTCTCCCTACTCGCCATGCCAAGGGCTCTGTGCATCTGCTGAACAGATGGCAGCTGTGCCACACGCCCCTCATTTAAAGGTTTTTGATTTCCCTTCCCTTTTATGCCCACGGATGCCCCAAACAATTCTGGACAGACTGAATTAATCAGAATTAATGAGAGAACATGATTAGGTTCTCCAATGGCCAACATTTTGAGCCAAGCTGATCAGCAGCCATGGTGAAATAGCCTGAAATGAAGTGATAGCAGAAAAGGATGGTTGAGGGAACTGCAAGTTGAGGACTATTTAAGAAGTAGAAAAAACTCTACTGTAATGCAAAAGGGCTATCATGGATCACCTGCTACTCAACATCCTGTGCATTTACCAGTGCATGCAGTGACACTGTGATTTAGGTCCAGGCAGGTTATGGCCATGGATGGCTGATGGATTTAAGCTGCTTCCCATGAGGAAGGGAAACAAAAGGCTCTAAAGCCAGAAATTTCTGTCCAAAGTAAACCTCCTAAAACCTGGAGCTCTCTCATCACGGAAGATGCTTTCCATGAATCTCCAAGAACAGTTTTGGGTATCTCATCCAGGTGTAGAGTGATCCCCTCTAACTTCTCCAGCAAAAGGACAACAGTTCTCATCTGTTAGAAATGGGGACACTCCAGGAGAGTTTTCCCAGTTCCTGAGGAGCAGCAACAGACTGTTCTAGAGACTGTATGTATGGAAACTATCTGAAAGGAATGTTGGAGGTGAGAGCTCCTCCCCATCCAGATTATTTTCTCCAAATCTTTGTTTTATTGAACTTGATTTGAACATGAAGTAGGCTCTAAATGTAATTTTAAGTGCTCTCTGTTGCCTACATCCTTCTTCACATGGCGCATTTGGGTATCTTTTCTGATGCCCTTACCTTTAATGCTTACACATCAGTGTTCAGAAACTCAGCTCAGAAATTGTATGTGTGAATAACTTTCAAATAAAAAACCCAAGCTCCTAGTTTTGCTCAGACACCAGGCTAGAATCAGCACCAGAATCACAGAATCATTAAGGCTGGAAAAGACCTGTAGGACCATCCAGACCAAGTGATAACCCAGCACCACTATGATGCTCCTGGCTAAACTATATTCCCAAGTGCCACATCTGCATCTTTTTGAACACTTCCAGGGATGGGGACTCCACCACTGCCCTGGGCAGCCTGCTCCAGTGCTTGACAACCCTTTTGGAGAAGAAATTTTTCCTGATATTTAATCTGAACCCTTCCCTGGCACAACTTGAGGCCATTTCCTCCTGTCCCATCCATTTTTACCTGGGAGCAGGCCCAACCCCACCTGGCTGCAGCCTCCTCTCAGGGAGTTGTAGAGAGTGAGAAGAGCCCCCTGAGCCTCCTTTCCTCCAGGCTGAACACCCCCAGCTCCCTCAGCTGCTCCTCATCAGACTTGTGCTCCAGCTCCTTCTATTCCCTGGACACACTCCAGCCTCTCACCTTTTTTCTTGAAGTGAGGGACCCAAACCCAGTACCTGAGGTGTAGCCTCACCAGTGCCCAGCACAAGGGGGTGGTCACTGCCCTGGTCCTGCTGCCACACTATTGCTCATAAAAGCCACGATGCCATTGGCTTTCTTGGCCACCTGGGCACAGGTGACAGCTGGGACCTCTGATTCTCATGTCTATCAGCACTTCTAACAAGCCTTGGTGTTACCTGGAGCAAAGAAAGACTTCAGCATTTTATAGGCCTCCTCTTCCCAAAACAAAGAAGTGGTTCTCAAAAGCAACATCACTGCAGAGCAATGAGGTACTACCTGAAAATTTGGTGGCTTTGTATACCCCTCATGAAGAAAGGCTTCCTCCTATATTAAAATAAGTATCTCATGCAGAATAAAACCCATCAAATCTATTTCTAATTAATGTATTTCTTCTCATGATTGTTCTTCATCTACTTGCCACACCTACTAGGATTCACGCACAGCCTGTTCTTTCCTCCCACCAGTCTCTTGGTGAAGACACACAAAGACTTTCTACTTGTTGCAGGTTGGATTTAAGCCAGGGTTTCCCCCCAAGGTGTAATTTTCCAGTCTCCAGCATCAGGGACACCTGAGTGGCTTACTGCCTGACACTCAGAGCAGGAGCACTCTGTTCTGCTGGCTTTAAAGCTAACAGGCTGACTTTCCAGCTTTAGAAGCTTAGGCAGCACAAAAGTTCAAGCTCCTTTCCTCCCCTGTCTCCAAGATTGAGCAAAAGCACACAATGAGAAGGAAGATGAGAACAGGTAGCAGGTTAAGGCTTTTGTTCCCTTTCTGCTGTACTGTGGGGACAGAAGAGATTAGCTCTCTGACTGATGCACCTGCTCCATTTGCAAGGGGATGCTCATTTTCAGTTCATGCAGAGATTTTCTAGATGGCTCCACAGACTGGACTCGTCTGTCTCAGCCATCCAAGAGCTGCCTGTTTGCTGCCTCAGAGCAGCTGTGAAGTAGCCCCAGCGTCAGGAGGGCAGCTTCCCTGCAGATACACCAGTCTGCAGCAACTGCTGTGAAATCCTGAGTGGAGCTCTAAACTCAC
Source organism: Polioptila caerulea (assembly GCA_013397295.1). NCBI lineage: Eukaryota > Metazoa > Chordata > Aves > Passeriformes > Certhiidae > Polioptila > Polioptila caerulea. The sequence continues at coordinate 58,242 of VYXF01007979.1, forward strand.
AGGAGAGCTACTGAAGTGGATTAAGCCACTGCTCCACGGCACACACTCTGGCTTTTAAGAGGCTCCTATCATGTCCCCAGCAGAGGTGTTTCAACAAGCAGGAGGCCTTGAGGGGCTAATGTAAAAGACTTAGAAAGGAATCAAGATATGATCAGACTGGGAGCCTCTCAAGGGGAGAGGGCTGGGGGGAGGATGCCAGCTTTATCCTGTTGTGAAATTAGAGCCCTGGTGTTTTTGATGGTGATAAACTCATCTATACAACAAAGAATGATGTTGTAACATCAGCACGTTGCCTTTGCTGCATGCTGAAGCAGAGGTTAGACTGAAAGGAGAATTTGGTAAATGATGTTTGTTGAAGGCAGTATGAGGCCAACACCAGGCACTCCAGCCTTGGGCAGCTGAAATAGTCATTCTTTCCCCTCCCACCATTTGCTTCCACACGAAACCCCTTCTAACTTCAGCTTTTACTCAAGCTCTACAAAGGGTGGCACAGTCCAATAGTCTGCCTACACTGCCAGTGAAGCATCACACTAACCAAAACACATTCAGATCATTTTTCCTGAATCCCAGCACGTGAGAAATGAAATTAATTTGGATGTATTCTGCCCTATTTAATAAGCAGTCATATATAGAGAGAGGAACCAAAATTCTGGCTCAGAAACTCCCAAGCTTACCTCCTTGCTTTTATTCCTAAAGCAAAGGAGACATTTCCATGGCATCAAGCAGATGGCTGAAATAAGCATCTTTCCTATATCAAGCTCCATGAGGAAGCTTAGAATCTATGTGAGGTATGAAAAAGCTCCAAGCTGGAGGAATGAGGGGGTGGGGACGAAGGAAGAAGGAGGAGGAAAAGACAGGGGGTGGAGAGTAACACTGGAGAGCAGCAGTGGTCCAGCCCCTCAGAATCTGAAAAGCATCACAGGAGCCTCTGGATAAAGACCAGCTTCAGGAGCAAGGCTAGGAGACAGAGGATTTCTGCTCAGTGATAAAACATGGTGAGTAGGATTTTTGTGATCTGCCTCGTTTGCTCTGGTGCCATGGCATTTCTTTTGCTCTGACACTCACAGCGAGTCTGAGTGAGTATTATTTTGGGATAACTGCTTGTTTTTGAAGCATTGCTTTTTACTTCTTTTTCCATACGTCTGGCAAGTCTGTGCCTGTATTTATAAAAACGCACATCTTACCTCCTTTTAAAGCAGTAAATTACTGAGGACAGACAAAGCTGTCAGTGTTAACACTTTGCTGTCTGGTACCAACAGGCTGCTGGTCAGGGCAAGAAAAAAAAGCCCTGTTTCCTTCTCAGGTATGCAGTGGAAATTCTGCTCTGCTGCCTTCTCTTAGCAATGAGTGAGGATTCAAAAGCTGCCTGCGCAGGAGTTAAAGCTGCCCTTTTGCATGATGTAATTGGAACAGTGCGAGCCAGTCACGTTTCTTTCAACCTCAGGTATAGAAGAAAACTGAGTGAGGGGTGCAGAGGTTTTGTCAGAGAAGGAGCCTCTTTTTGTCATGGCTCAGCCTCCTGCCCTGCCACACACCCCATGTGTGGCTGGGGGATGCTGTGGGTGCCCCACATGGGGCTGGGGGATGCTGTGGGTGCCCCACATGGGGCTGGGGGAAGCACTGGGTGCTGCTGTGCCCCCAGGGATCCCTCCTGTCAGCACGCAGCAGGACAGTGTGCTGGGAGTAGAAACGTGGTTAATTTTACTATGAAAAATCCTGAGCTCCACGAAACAGTTGTCAGGGCTTAAAGGAAGGTTCAGACTTCCCTATAGCACATTGCTAATAAGATTAAGAATTTAACTACACATCTTTCTAGTATTCTGCTGGGGAGTGTAAGATTTTACTTTGTGTGCTCAGTGGAATGAGGGGTGAATTAAAAACACACCAGTGTGCTTTTTGCTGGTTCTTCATGAGAAAGCCATGGCTTGACCTAAATGTATATGCAAACAATTAGGCATCCTGGGTTACCCGAGAGGGAAAAATGATTAAGGGGAATGATAAGATGCAGCCACTAAGGATGATGAGAGGAGTACTCCTAAGGAGAGGCATGATCTCAATGCAGGTTTGTGTGTCACACAGGCGCCTTTAAAAATAAACATTCTGCTGTTTCCTGAATCACGATGTCCCTGATTACTTCCTCCATCCTTCCCACCCTGTTCTTTTCTGCTTTCTAATGGAGATGAGATAGTAGCAGGGTAATCAGTTTAAGGGAGAAGATGAGCCCTGCTTTAAAATCCTCTTTGGTTTTTACCAGGAGAACTGCTACATTTATTTGCCTGCTAGAAACAGTGTTCCAATAACTGCAGTGAGAGTATCACTACCCTCTGGCACGGGAGCCGTGTTCTGCTCTGCAATTAAAAATCAAATTAACAGAATGGAATGTATGTTCATGATTATTAATAAGTATTTCCATTATTATCTTTCATCTTCTCAGATAGAGAGTTCATATTTTTGCCTATAAATAAACAGTCTTATTCCCACCATCTCCCCCCCTCCACACACTTTACTGGGAGCACCAGCTGTTCCTTATGCACTGCTAATTGATTAGATTCTCAAGATGAAAAATTAGTGTTGTTCACTGACTTTAAATGTAGCTGTGGCTTTCACCACCTCATGCCTGCTTGTTTTTGCATTTTAGGACTTCCAACTGGTGGCCAGTAAAAATCCTCCTGAGGTTAAGAATCGGGAGAGCCTTCCAGAGTGCTCTGTTCTTTTTCCCTTACCCATTACACAATTTATCAAGAAATATTTTTCAAATTTTTTCATCTTAAAATGGAAGGATTTGAAGCTTAATGCATGTCCATATACCCAAACCAGAGAAATGCTTTCAGGAAATTTAGCTATGCCACAATTTCTGATGGAAAAGCAGGGTAACATTTTCAAAGGTACCTCTGATACTCAGCATCTTAAGTCTGATTGATCTGAAGCCACTTGTGGAAAAGGGATTTTGGACTCTCTCCAAACTCGTATCAAAAAACACAAAAGCAGTACAAAGAGAGGTTCTCCCTTATATTTGAATTAAAAAACCTAAAAGACTATTCAGTGTTTATCAACCATTTCATTTAATAAGAGGAAAATGCTTGGAGGGAGGTGGAATTCAGGTACCAAGTGACATGCAGAACTCTGCTTAGCAAGAGACAGCAAGGCACCATCTCCCCAACCTGCCAATTGGAAGAACACATGTAAAGAAAGAGCACTCCTATCTCCTAAGCAAAACCACTATATTCTGAATTTTACCTATTTCTATCTCCAAGGGAGATGATTATGTATAAATCACACATCAAACAAGCAAGGAAGAGAGGTCCAAGCTGGATAGCTGATAAGATTTTGAAATATGTGAACCTCAGTTACATTTTTTCCTACTCGAGCAAAATTATTTTTGAGCCAAACTTGCTGAAGCTAAATTTCCTCCTTGTAATAGTATTATTTCTAGCCAAGCAACCTCACTGAAACAGATACTTCCACTCTCCCAGTAGGATGGCATTCCTAGAATGACATGCAAGAGGACTGATGTTTTACCTTTTCTTGGAAGACAACCTAAACAAAGCTTTCCAAGATACAACAGCTGTGACCCAGCCAAAAACCCAAAGCAAGGCTCTCTCACATTCCAGCACAGAGGGGAACTTGTAGATGGCTGGCAAAAGTGTTGGGGCCATGGGCAAATGTGATCCCTCTCTTTGACTCACATGACAGAGGCAATACCTGGACAGTTTGAATCCTGCCTCCACCCATTCTCCTAACAAAAATCTGGCTCCATTGTACCCCTCTTTGGCCCTGGTATGTTGGCCTGGACTTGGGGAGGATTTAGGCCATCTGAATATGGCTCTTATTAACCAGAACAGTTACCTAACTCAGTCTTGCTCAGGTCCTCTTAACCCAGATCCAGAAGCAATTGCTTTGATTGTCCTAAAATCAAGTCTCCTCAGCCCACAGGAATGTGTTCATCTTTCCATTCTAAAACTTTAATTTACTTTTAGATGAATCAGACACAATAAAACCTCCTGGTTTTATGAAAATGTTGTGACACACTCTGCACAGATGGTGCATGTTTGAGCATGAGGCATCTCTGCATTTTATGAGCAATATTATCCAAATTTAAAGGAAAATCTTATTTCCATTATAGTATCAGCCCCCAATCTAGATCTAATTGCCTGCTTAGACACCTGTGAAATCCTAAAAGTGAGCAGCTGGTCTGATCAATCCAGATAAAAAGCACTGTTTGCTGTGGATGGGAAGCCTCAATGTGCTGCTACAGCCAATCTTACTGTAAGAGACAACTAAACTGTAGCCCAGTGTAAGATTCGAGGATGTCCTCTATTTAAACACATGCCATAAGCAACTTTGCACATAGTAAAAAACCATTTTGTTATTAATGAAGAAAACATGAAGACTCTCAGTACACTGACTGCTAGTTTCCATAGGTTTCTGTTCTTTACAGTGACTTCTAATTGCAAATTGTATTTCCCTTGCAAACATGGAAATCAGGCCTTCATATAACTTTTATCCCAGTGGAAGAAGTGATATCCTGCAAGTCCAAGAGAAGAACAACTGAAAAGGAACAGAGACAGGCACTAGTGTAGCTGAATGCATGGGTCAAGAAATCCCAGAAAAATGTACTATATTTTAAATGCCTGTAATAACTTTTCACAGAATTTTGATTTAGCTTTTACATAATTACTGGAGAGAAACCTTCCCTTACAGCACTTTAAACTGTTTCTAACTTCACTGGTACAGCTTCTGGGGACAGAGATAGAACTTGTGTCCCTGCAGAGACAAAAAAAAGGTATCATGCTATAATCCATTACAACCAAAAGTGTTAAAAGTATTAATAGATATAGACAGAGATAATCATCACATAAATATTTCTGGTCTATGTTAGGAAAGAAGTTCATTGATAGTTTACATCACTTGAGTACAAAGAGGAACTCAGAGTATGGCAAGTTACAAAATAGCATCTAAGATGAATATTTTAAAAGATCTGCAGACTGTAGTAGTCTGCCCTGAAGAGCCCTCAGAGTTGACTGAGCAGGTCCTCCCTTTCTTGTTGTTCATTCTAAATAACATTTTCAATGGGGAAGTTTTACAAAGATGTGGCAGTCTTAGAATAGGCAGGATGACACAATGAACTAGATACTAAGTCTGGCATGTGTCCTAAGGGAGTATCAGAAATAGAATAGATGGGAATAAATAGTAACATTAAATAATTAGAATACAAAGTTGGTGATTATATATATATATAGCAGATATTAAAAAAACCCCAACAAACCAAACCACAAAATCCCCACAAAACCAAAAGAACAGCTAACACTTTTTTCCTCATCAGAAGAAACTGAAAAAGGCAGCATCAGCTGCCATCAGTGTATCTTACATTATTATACTACAGATATTCTCAGTAAAAATATTACTTGGGCCATTTTGGCTTTCAACATAAAACTGTTCATCTAATCTATTAAAAGAAAAACAAACAACAAACAACAGAAGAATGAGCCTTGAAGTTTCTAGACCCAGTCATCAAACTGGTCATCCACTGTGTTTCTTATCAAGGAGATCCAGCTCACTTCAAACATTACTTTATTCCAAAGATTATCTAATGTCATCCTAAATTCTTAACTTTAATAAATTTCATACTTGAAAGTAAATAAATCCATCTCTAAAAGCCTGTTTAATGCATCTGCAGAAAACTCCCCAAGTATGCAATATCCTACAAAAGTGACCTTTGCATAATACTCAGAATGGGCAGAAACAGCTGCAGGGCTTCAAAGAGTCCTACATACCATTGTTGTAAGGCTGGCACTTGCCAATGTCACAGACCTCTGAGGAGCAGCTCAGCAGCATCAGGAGCTTCCCACAGGGACACAGCACCTACTTCTACACTTGCAAAGGACTGAGATGTCAGACACTTTATTTCTGGGATATTAATAACTGGTCCTGCATCAGCCCTTTCTGATTGTTTTCACAGCCCTGCTGGAGTTCTGCATGCTGAATTGCTTGTTGATCACACCTTGCCTTCCAGAAGAGGAGTGTAATTGTGTCCCAGTGACCTATTTCTAAATATGCAAAACAAGTTTCCTGCAGCATCAGTAACTCCAGATACCTGACAGGGTAGTAAAATGTTTACTGGCTTTCATTAAGGATGCTCTGGAACACTCACACAGTGCCAAGTGCAAATGAATGTGCCAACATCTCAATCACACTGATAGACACCCATCTATCACTACCCACACCCAGTATGTCAAATACTCACACTTTGCCCTGATGTTCTCTGCCTTTTGTCACTGCCCTATGTTTATTTGTAAATATTGCTAATCACCTGCTAGCTTGCAGCTTCTGTAAGAGAGGGGCTGTCACTGATCTGCCTGCTGCAGCAATGCTCCCAGTCCCACATCTTGTGAGGTGCTGGTCAGGGTGTGGCTGTTCCAGCAAGGTCTGGCTACTGGAAACCTTCTGGAGGCTATTCAAGGCTGTTGTAGTTCAAAATAGACTGAAGGCTGCTTTAAGTTCTATTTTAGGAGTACAAAGCCTAGGCTTGGTGATGAATTTAAAATCTGCTCTTGAGTGTCTCCAATTGTTTAGTTATGTCTAACCAATTCAAAACAAGATAAATCATTAAAGGTTTCATTCAGAAGAGATCCAAGCACGTTCTTTCAAGAACAGGGCTTGGAGTTATTGTGCTGTTTCCCACCAAGTAAAAACTACTGGTTGCTCCAACAGCTTTTAGGTAGTGCTTGCTTCATCCCTAACCTACCTTTATGGAACTCTATTGACTCACCCAATATTCAAGTTGATGCACGACAGGAAAGGATCAGACCTTTCTATGAAAGAACTGCCAGAAAACTGCCAGAAAAATTGATCAGTGGCTAAAATAATTAATGACTAATTAGATTTAAGAAAACATAAGCCAGGTTCAATACTAAACTATATAGGCAGAGCCTGAAACTGGCATTGATACAGGTACTAGAGTATTTTTAGAAACAGATAATCAATGCACAGTGCAGACTCAATGTGGCAATGCCTCTGTGTGCTACACTGGTCTTTGTAAATTGGAGATGACACTTTTGTCATGACTAACAATGATTTTCAATATGGCATTTTTGATTTTTGGCAATAAAAGCAGCAGTGTAGAAAATGATATATTATGCTCAGAGAGGAGAAAAATCAGTAATTCAGTCTCTGCATGCTTCCAGGGTAGTACTAAGGTTTATGGATTTTGTATCCACAGATAAGGATTATTTTAATATAAAGTGAGCGTCGTGTGTCGAAAGTTTGATCAGTTTTCTAAGATTTCCCAACTTGAGATCTTTGTCCTCCTCTAAGGTACAGATCTATGAACTGCTGCCTCTCTGATGCACACATTGGCATGTTGAAGTTTCTCAGGCATTGCTTTTTGTTGATGCCACTTCAACCTTTAGAACAGGAGAATTACCTTGTTCAAAGCCATCCTGAAGTCATAATCCTCAATGCAAATCTGTTTATTTCTAACAGACAAAATGTGCCCTGAGCCTCAGCTACCAACCCAGAATGTGCACTGTTTTCTCCATGTTGAATCTTCCAGCCAACACACCTTTAGTTCCACTCAATCTGTTACTCCTGCAGTACCATGACTCAATGATGGAAATGTCTGAAGGCAGAAAAGCTCAATTTTGTAATGCTTAATGTCCCTTCCTTTGTTCTCCAGCTGCTCTCAAAATTTACAGGTGCTCCCCATCAATTTCACCATAATTGTTTTCTTTACAGAAACAGATGTGAGGGAGCAGTATGGAGCTCAAGAGAGGAAAGACCTTCATAAAATCGAGTGTGCAACATGAGAAAGTGCCACCAGTGCAAACAGCTCCTGTCAACAAAGATGAGATGGGCAAAGACAAAAAGGCAACTCTGGAGGGAAACCAAAGTGTGGCCCAAGTCCAGCTGGCATGTTTGGCCACACACAAGAACTACAGATTTTCTACCAGAGCAGCAAGGAATGCAGCTGTTGGTCACAACCTGGAAAAATCATCTGGCTCCTCCTACAAGCTTGTAAGGAAGAGTAAAACCCATGACTGTGTTGCTGAGGCAGACAAAACAGAGCATTGCAGCCCCAGCAGCAGGGCTTGTGAGGAGGGCTTTTTTGGGAAGGGCAAGGGCCGACTTGTCAATAGCATCAGCTTTTCAGGAATGTCCAGCTCCAGCAGTAAGAAGGAATGTGTGGTCAGCCCCAGCCAGTCTGCATGCAGCAGTCAGATGATTGATTACAGGAACTTTGTGCCACAGATGCCTTTTGTACCAGCTGTTGCAAAAACCATTCCCAGGAAGAGGATTTCCCTCAAGAGATCTAAGAAAGGGCTCAGAGATATATTTCATATACGAAAAAATAAACCAGACAGCCTCTCATTTCTGGTAGAGAAGGACAAGCACCTGTCCTCTCCAGGCTGCAAGGGTGAGTTGTCTGGACGTCTTGCAAAGTATCTTTTCAAAACTGGAGAAACTTGTGCAGCTGATTGCTTGTCACAGGACTGCTCAGACAGTGAAGTGCAGTCGGACTCCTCCTATGACTACTGCAATGCCCTGTGTGAAGATGTTGCCTCCCTGAAGAGCTTTGACTCCCTCACCGGCTGTGGGGAAATCTTTGCTGATGAGAGCTCTGCTCACCTGGAGCTGGAGAACAGCAAAGACCTTCTGCTGAGGCGAAGCAAGCACAAAGACAGCCCTGGCATGGGCTCCTTCCAAGGCGGGGTGGAGCAGCTGGCCTCTCCTGGCCAGAATGAGACAGTGGAATTTGCAAAGTTTTGGGACAACATCAACAAATCAGTAAGGCTGCATCAGAGTGCTTTGTTTGAGAAGAAGTTACTGAAAATACCTGGCTCTGACACAGAAAAGGATAGAAGTCAGACTGCTGTACCAGTCACAGACCCGCACGTGTCACCTGATAAAGAAGGTGACAATTCCAAAGACAGCTCCACAGAAACAGAAACACCGAAAAGTGAAAACCAGGAATCCACATCCACGAGTGACGAAGGCTACTATGATTCATTCTCTCCTGGACAAGATGATGAACTGAAGGAAGCTCAGACCCCTGGTGTCCCAGGTAGATTTCCAAGAGACAGCTACAGTGGAGATGCCCTTTATGAGCTCTTCTATGACCCAAATGAAGTCAAAGCAAATCCTATCCTTGACGATGACTTGTGTGCCTCTGAAAGTGTTTCAGGGCAAGCCATTGAAATCCCTTTGTCCATTTACAGCTTTCATGTTGGAGCTGAGGAGAACATGGCTTCCCAACCAACTCTAGACATCATTAGCCAGGGTTTTTTCCACAGCACATGGAAAGGCAAAGAATGTTTGCTCAAGCTCTGTGATACTGAGCTTTCACTGACCATGGGCATAATAAACTGGCTACGAAAACACTCGGGACTCGTCTCCTCCCCTGACTCTCTTCAGAGTCCTCAATCACAGCCAGAAATGTCTAATGATTCATTGATCCTGCCCAGACACAGTCCAGAGCAGAAAGGAAACACAGAAGCTCAGCAGGAGACACCAGGCAAGGGTGAATCTAATACATTTAACATATGTGTGCCTTTGGAGGAAAGCAAACGCACAACCCAGGCCTCTTCAGTAAACATTGCTGCAAGAGATCACAGCCTGGACTCCTGCCTGAACACACCTGATCTGGATTTCCAAAGAAGAGAAGGGAGTCACCACAAGGACTTATCTACAGTGCCTGGGACTGTGGAAACCACCAGATCATCAGGTCATGCACCACAATCACAGGCTAACAGAGACAATCTGCAGACATCTTCAACTGAGAATGAGAAGGGAGCAATTTCACTGGGATGTGAGACACCCAGAGATAAAAGCCCACTGCCAGAAAAGCTGAACAGAGAGAGTGGCTCCCAGAGCTCTGAAAACCCTTTGTCAGATGATAATCACGAAGTAGAATCATGTTACTCCTACAAGACTGCTGCGACCTCACTCCGAGATCCCCTTGAGAGGGAAGACAGAAATAAAGCAATGTTTCACTCTCTCTCTATTTCCTGTGACAAACCACCACAGCCTCTAACCCTCAATCACTTCCAGAGCTACATGAGCCCCACACCAACAGAGAGCAGCCCTAACATAGTGCAGCTCTTAGAGCACTGTGTAACACAAGTGGCATCATTAAAAATCAGCTATGAAAACAAGCACCTGGAAGACAAATACATCGGGAATGAAATGAACAGTATCATTCATAAGATGTCTCAGTACAAAAACAAGTTATTGTTGCAAAATGAATGCAGCTGCATTGCTCAAATTCCAGAATACCCCAGTATTCCTAGCACAAACCAATACAACTATGAGACAAGTTTCCAATCTAGCAGTCTGTATCATTTGAAGCAAAATGGGGAGCAAATTTGCTCTGAAGATCAGAAAAGTAGAGCAAAAATCCTAGATGAGGTTACTCAAAGCAAGATAAATTTTGACTATGCCCAGCTGAATAATCAAGCCCTGTCCTATTTAAAGGACTTTGGTCTCAGTCCAAGTGACTCTAGCCCTGAGACATCCCTTAGCAGACCAACATTTTTACCTCTCTTTAACTCTGTCTGCCCAGACATAGCTGGTACCTTCTCACAGGGTGCACACAGCACGGCTGTCCGTCTGTCTGACTCTCTGCAGCCTGAGGAGGCCAAGCAGTGCAGCCCAGGGCCCTGGGACTGTGCAGAGAGCCCCTGCCATGGCCTGGCTGCAGGGACTGCTCTGTCCCCTCTCCTAGAGGCAGTGGCCCGAGATACAGCAGTGACAGCCAGGAGCCACCAGTGACACACCTGCATGGAGAAGGTGAGTGCTTTGGGGAAGGGTGAAATTAAATGTGAAACAATTCAATCTGTTCCCTTTTCACAAAGGGATACTTAACAGCAGTGGAGGCTGAGGGATTCAGGGTCTGTCATTCATGCAGGGGGTCCCATGAGAAAGCCAGGGTTCTGCAGTGTGAAATCACAGTGCAGACGTGCCCTGTCCTGCAGGTGAACACATATGGTGTGCTCTCAAGCACAAGGGAAAGGCCACAGTGCTGGCGCTCCTAAGTGCACCAAAAGGATGGTCCTCCTTCTTCCAAACCCAAAGGGTTTCTTCAGAAGGTGCAGTTGGTCTCTGGCCAAACTGTGCTGTGGCAGAGCAGGAGCTGAAGCCGAGGCACTCTTCACCTGCAAGGCTTGACAGGCTTCTCAAGAGAGGGATTACACTGTCTGTGCTGCACCTCAAACACTTGAAACTCCTTCAGCCACACTCACATAGTGTAGGGAGAGCCAGAATGTGCCCTGTGACACAGAGTAAGAAACACCTTTGCTGCAAAGCAGAAACTGATGAAGCACACAGCAATTGTGCTGGTTTGGGTTTGCCTGTCACACGAGGCTTTAGGCCAGAGCAGGCACTACCTGTACAGACAGTTCTAACACTGCCCCAGCTAAGAAATCCTCTGGCCTCCAGCTGCTGAGAGGAATTTGAAGTATGAAACTTGGGCAAATTCTCTGTCATGTGCCCTGCCAAATCTGACAGATTGACTGGACTCCAGCCATCCTTGGCCTCTGAGAAGGCCCCTTTGGAGTGGCCTCCACCCTTTGGAGCTGGTGGAAGACAAAAGAGGAGGCTGCAGCAAGGTCCAGGACAGAGAATTAAGGAACAGCTCACTATTGAACAGAAGGATAAAGGGAACACAACTTTTTCTGGCTCTTGCTGCTCACAGCAGTGTGTCTGCTTTCTGGTCATCTCTAAAGGCTTCCCAAGCAGCACAAACAAAAAAGGACAGTCTTTCTCTCTGTGTGAGGCAAGAACACCCTTCCATTTTCAAGTCTGGGTAGATTCAGCCACCTGCTTTTCTATTTAGGTCATTGTGAAAATAACCTTGCCCACTAACAAGTCTCCCGTTGCAGAGAGGGATATTTTTCAGGGGTCTGCATGAAGTTAAGGGTCAGAGACTGTCAGTCTTCCATACCCTTAACAAATATATTGTTTAGTTATAATCTGTTCATCAGGAAATTAGGTCTTTTTTAACTGAAAGAAGTGATATTGGGTTTTTTTCCATTTTGGTTGTAAACAATGCTGCATTTGTGGTGGTTCTGCTGATTAGCAACTCATCTTCTTGTGTCACCAGGATTTTTAGCAGAACTTGCTATCAAAGGACACACCACAGTCCTTAGAACCATTCATCTCTTTTAGATGTTTCTGAAATGACAAACCTAGTACAGATGAGGCAAGGTTTGTGCTTACAACTAGTACATGTATGGAACCAGGGCTAGGCATAGCTTCTTGGGGTTAGAAGAACAGATCAATGTATGTATTGGCCTAAAAATATAAAATATTTTTATTTTGCTGTGAATATTAATCCACAGGGTTAATACCCACTGCTAGGAATACCCCTGCCTTTGCAGACTAGGAATGGAAAGGGATTCTAATTTTGAGGAGTGGAATGAGAGAAACAGAGAAGGGAGCTGTGTGACTGTCAGTAGTGGTAGCAGGCTGTATCTTTTCACTGAACAAGACATAACACAAGAAGACATGAGTGGACTCAGGGCACATTCTTTGCATTGTATCAAGTGGCAGCTGCTGTGTGCCACCATGTGCCAGCACTGGTAATACCTGCCATGGCAGGAATGTGGCCAGGTCACACTTTCACCTGAGTCCCAGAGAAAAGACAATTCAAGCTTTTTTTCCAAGAGGGAACTGCTGATTTTTGATAAAGGTTTCTCAAATAGTAAAATGAATACAATTTTAGAATATAGATGGGATTCACATATTCATAAAGTGACTTTGAGGACTGGGCTCATTTTAAGGAATCATTTACCAGCAAGGTTGCTGTTTGCTACAATTTTTTACAGAAAAAGAATTTAGACAATAGTTCAAATGTCATTTAAAAGAACTTGCGGTGGGGACAGATACAAACACTGGCACGTGACTGCGTTTTCCTCCCCGATATTTTCTTGCCTGCCCACATAAACAGATGGCCTACAGGTTTGCTGGAAATTTGAAATCTTTGTGAAGATGACTCAGGAGCTTTGCCTCAGTCGTGGGGGTGGTGGTGCAGGAGAGGCAGTGTACAAACACGGTGTCACCCCTGAATCCATGGAGACAGACAGTGCTGAGAAACACTCCTACACTGGACATGACTGTGCAAACTGTGAGGGCTTACACACAAAGAATGCTCTAAAATCCACACCTGGGAGCAAAGAATGCTCTAAAATCCACACCTGGGAGCTGGGAGGCAAGTGACAGATCCAGAGGTGGCTCCTGCTTTGTCTCTCAGAACAAATGCAGCCCCTGATCCTGCCATGGACTCACAGGTCTGACCTGGAGGAGGTGGGAAGAAGGTCACCTTCCTTGCCTTTGTCACAGGGCAGAGAAGAAGCCCTCATCAAAAGCCATGAAAATCTCCAGGTGTTGTCAGCCCATCTCAACACATCCCAGGACCCACAGTAACAAACAAGCCCATCATCTCTGCTCCAAAAGGTGTGCAGGGTTCCCCATGGCCATGCCTGGTCTCTGGGGCTTTGCTACCCTGATGAGCACAGACACAGGACTGTGATGAGGAGTGGTACAAGAAATGCCAGTCACAGCTCCTCTTCCATTTCTCCCTTCCCTGGCCTTTTATAGGGAAATCTGCAAATCTCTGCCTTGTGTCTGAGCTCACCAGGAATCCCAGGCATCCTCACATGGGAATATGGAAGACTTATATAGAAAGTGGGAATTACAGATAAAAAATGTAATAAAAAGTATAATTTTCATTCTTCAGTATCTAAGGGTTAGGACTTGGGAAGTGAATGCAGTCCAACTCCTGAATACAGAGAAGATTCCTAGATCTGTGCATTCATGGGTCACAGAAAACAAGCTGCAGAAATTTCTGATTTTCAACCGTATTTTTAATCAGGAAACTTCAGAAAGGAAGCACAGTCCTCAAGCAGTGCATTGGGAGGTCTTCCCTTGACTCTTAAAACTCTGGAACTGACCAAACAGATAAAACTGGATGTCAGAGCAATTTGACTCATGCAGAACAAAACACTCTCTGCAAACAGCAGCAATTCAGACCACTGAGCCATTTCTACCACTTAATGGGGTTTGAACTGCATCTTCCATTAACTGGTAGATGTGGCAGAGCAACAAAACCTCTTGTGCTCCCAACAATATGTGCTCCCTTCATTCAAATGCTGAACTGCCACATTATGCACCAGTTGAAGATTTTGGATGTGTTTCAGTGATAGCCCTGAAAGCAGTGCATTGCAATAAGCTTGCCCTCAGGTCAGAAAAAAATACATAACTGTCAATCAAACAGTCATTGCTATAATAGATAGGGCAGCTGTAGATAAAAGAAGACAGTATTGCATATGTGATTGCTGTTATCAAGGAACTGAGATTCAGAAGCAGATAAAACACAGCCTAGGCACTGCAAAGTGACAGAGAAATGTGTATCTGATCCTCACCAACTGAAGGGCTACTCATGGTCTAGGCAATTCCTGTAAGCTTTTTATTCCCTCCTGGTTCAACTTCTCTCCCTCTCTCTTAAATAAGGTTATATTTCACCCAGACAGGCAATTTCTCTATCTGATAGGCACAGAGAAGGCAGATTGCAATATTTGGATTTGATAAAGGGGAAAAGCAGAATGAAGTGTCTCATTCTGAGTATAGGCAGTTTTCTGCTCAAGTAGAGTATTTCTCAAAATGGTCAGAGAGATACCTTAACAGGTGAAAAGATGAAAGGCAGACTCTCTGTGCACACAGCAGGAAAAGTGTATGGTAGCTTTTGAAGTCTGGTTTAAGAAATCCTCCTATTTCCCTGCTCCCTCCATGGCATAGTAAAGGGATGGTCTCTCAAGTTGCACATGATGAAATGTAACAAGAATACAGCACAGAGGCAGCCAGCACATTTTCTGCACTGGAAATGCCTCTGGCTCTGAAACACACACCTGTATTAAGTCAGTTACCCAGACCATGTTGCAGTAGGTATTGAAATCTCATCTGACAGCCCACTGGCCCCACACACACACACACTCCTGTTCAGACAAATGCATCACAAGGTACAAACATTCCATTTGTCACATGTGGTACCATGGAAGCAAAGAGCAGGGAGACAGAGGTGACAGGTCACTGCCTCTGCTAATACATTTGAATATTAGTCACCATGTGCCCAGATACTTGGGCTAAATGCTAAATTAAACGATTTTCTCCTTCATTAAACACTGTTACTTCTGGACTTGGCTCTGTGTCACTGCACTGTCTTCATGGTACTTTGTCATCAATGCTCATTCTACCCAAAATCAGAATTCTATCAGGAGGAAGAAATGTTTTTGCCAGTGTACTTGCTAGAGGAAGGTTTTTCCACACAGTTATCAGCATGGATAATCTCTTAAATGCCAGCTGCACTATAATGTGTTTCATTTTAAAACTGAAGAAATTGATTTGCTGCTTTGCCTGCTATTGCAGCAGGATGGTTTCCATGGATACAGCCTTATAGGGACTCTATTTTCCCCCAGTTGACAACAGTACAGAAAGCTAAATTCTCATCTTCACTGCACCAGCATAAATTTGAAGCTAGGGCAGTGATTCCCAGATTTAACCCTGAGAGCAGAAGTTGGCTCACAGTCTTCTTCAACCTTGAATTTGAGATTTCCAAGGAGATAGCAATGGAAGGAAAAAGAAGAAGAACAGCAGCATGGTCTGAGGGACAGACATATGAAAACACAGTGCCTCTGTATGAGAAGTGGGGAGAAGTCAAGGCAGAATGCAAACACACCAACTGCCCATTCAGAGGCTTGCCTGACATTTGAGTGCAAAAATACAAGTCAGATTTGGGCTACAGAAGTTTGGCTATAGAATTATGGAATGGGGCCCTTTTTGTTTAAATGAATCAGTTGTTACCATTCTGAAGAAAACCTCCTTCACTTTAGATCAGGAAGGGGCAAGAGTGGGAAGAAGGGGAAAGTGAGAGCCTTGTATCCAGAGTAGGCTGCTTCTTTCACACAGGAGAGAATCTGGCCCCCTCTGGAACAGTCTTGGAGAATGCAAAGGAGATTCTCACCTTGAGACTGGGCTGTAAGAGTCTGATGGCATTTATACTCATGAGTCAGCAAGTAAAAAAAGAATAGGATGAAGAGTCTGGTAACCACAGGTTTTTGGATCTCAAGTGTAAAATATTCCATTTCCTCCATCAGAAAATGCAGAGGGGCAGAAACACAGGCTTCCAGAAAACTCTGCATTCTACCTCTGCCAATGGACTGCAGTAGGGGTTTGGAGAAGGAGCATCAGAAACAGGGCAAATGGAGAATTCAGAAACCTGAAATAATCCATCTCCCATCTTCTGGCAACCAGCGCTCTCTGAGCTAGACCTTGGCTCCTCCTGGGTGTCTGGGTTTTATGCTCCCTTTTCCAAACCCAAAGGAACTTCAAGGCCTTTTAATTTCTGTTATGAACCTTTCATAGTTTATTGTCTTTAAGGCACCTCTTAAAATCTTGTGTCTTTTGTGCATTGCAAAACTTAAAAAATACCACTTTTGAATTTTCTCCTTTTCTGACATCTGTTTTTTCCTAAAACAGGCAGTCCCTTTTGTGGTCTAGCAGCACTGGGGAGATTACAGACTTTGTGATTCAGGGCAAAGGCCATGCCTCAGTATGCAAGTCTGGGGTCTCTGTAGATGAAGACTGAGTTCAGAGAGATGGAAAGCACAGAATTCCCCAGCATCAATAGATTTTCCAAATTTTTCTAAAAAAAAACAAACCCTAAACAAACCAACCAAACAAACAACCAACCCAGCCCAAAACCAGCAAGAAAACCCCAAATCCAAACAGATAATCTTAAATCTGGCTAAATTAAGAGCAAAAAAACTTGACTCTCCAGTGAAAGGCATAAAAGACCATTGTCATGAGCTGGAGCACTGGGAGCCTGCACTGATTTAATGAAATGCCCCAAATGAACACAGATCCCTATGCAGTCCTGTGGAAGGCTGTCCTGTTTTAAGCAAACTCAGTCAGTTCTTCCAAACTGACCAGTTCTTCCAGAAAGATTGGACTGTATACATCTGGTGTGGCAGGTTTCTTCTGTCACTCAAAGCATGGAGACTGTGTCTCTTTTACATTTGAAGGTGAGAAAGATATTTACAGTTCTGGGACAGAAACAGAGCTCAGGAGAGAGAGACACAAAGAAGTGCTGTATGTTAGAGTTTTCCTGGGGAGAAGGGCAATAATCTGAGCCTCTCTCTACATGCATGTGGCAGGCCTACTCAGGGAAAGCTTAAAAGGTCTTGTGACACTTAATAATGGTGTCAGCCAGGGATGACAACTGCACAAATGACACCAGGATACTGCAGCCCACAATTTCTCTCTTCCCACAATCAGCTCTCCTCCACTTTGGGGTGATTACATTATCCAATGGGACACTGTCAGTCTGCAGGTTAAGATACAGGAAAGACTACTGGAGACATAAAAAAGAAAGGTTCTCTTTGTCTTTTAGAGAACAAATAAGGGTTTTTCTCCATCTTCTCTTCACTAGTTTTCTCCAACTGCAATACTTTCCAAATCGATTTCTTTTTCCTTCCATGACAGCTTTCCATTTAACTTGCTCCAGACAGGCTCAACTCTTCCCTATCACATGCTTTACATTCCTTCTGCTCCCTCTTGGAGACTGAACCTACTTCACAACCCTCTTCCCTTTCCCATATGCCCGTGAAGCTGTCAGTTCCTGGCAGCTCATTACCCCTTCCAGACAATTCTCCCCACCCTCAGGAGCCTGGAAACCCCTCCTCAGGCAAATCCTGCAATGCCAGCCAAGCTCTGCTTAACTCCCCAGAACTTGGTTCTGTGCTTTGCTCACACTGCACAGGTGCAGACAGTCACTGAAGGACATGGGAGGATCACAGCCTCTGGCCAGGCAGGATTAAGGAATTTTGACATTCCCAACCCCTTTGTTATGTTTCTCCACCTCACAGCCAACAGAAGGGAAAAAATCAAGTCAAGGTGGCTTTGGGTCTGTGGTACACAACCAGGGAGCTGCAGAGAAATCAATGGCAAGAGAGATTCTATCTGACTTGAGCAGGATGGAGAGGGACTCTGATTTACAGCAGGAGACATGAGGCAAAAGCCTGCAGCAGAAATTTTCACAGCTCCAGCTTTTCAAAGAGATTGTGCCCTCTTGCTTTCAGCTGCACTTTTAGGAAAAATCTGATCGGGTGTTAGCCTCAATTAACCATAGTGCAGTCGCATTTCTGAAATAAGGAAAGGTTGTATTTTACTCAAAAATCAAATGGGCCTTCTCAGCAGCACAAAGAACACTGAGGAAAAGGAGCAGCTCTTTCATCTGTGTACTTTAAATAGAGGATGCTGCAATTTATGGCTCTTGGAGAAATAAAAGCTCAATTTCCCATCCTTAGCCATTCTGTCTTCCCTTGAACACACAGGCAAGTAAGATTTCACCCTGAAAAAGCACTAAGTAGACTGTTGCTATAGCAACCAACTCTCTGAAACCCAATTATAATTAAGATGGTGGTCGAACCACCCAAAAAATACATCCTGCAAAACCCCCGGGTTTGTTGCTTCCCAAATAACAACTGTGTGTTTTTATAGTGAGTCCATCTGATCAGGGCAAGGTGGGTGAGGTGGGATTGCAAGAGTGATTATGTCTTTGGAAGCAGTTTGTAACTGAAATAGCAAAAGGATGCCAGGAAATAGCAGGGTTGCAATGCAAGCTGCTTTTTTTGGGCTAGATTTGTTAAGGCTTCAATCAACAACAAGATAGTACTTGAATCATCTCAGCTCTCAAAAGTACTCTTCAACTATAATCTGGATAATTTTGAATAATACTTACAAATTTAAAAATGCCCTCAGCTTCCCCCCCACCCCAATTCAAAAGGATCATATAACATGAATGGTTTTATAAGATTTTATAGATATAAATATATGAACAGACACTTCAAAGGAAGATTTCTCTCTATTGATCCCTTGACCTCTGAACTTCATATTTGATGTTATTAAAGATAAATATACTGTACCCACCAGTCTCTCTAGAAACTGTAACGCCCTTGACCCACGGTGGTTCAATAAAACAGCTCTCCACCCATGCAAACATAAAATGCTGGGGCAGCCTGTTGTTGCTAAAGTAGGAAGTGTCTCTTGTAGCATATTGCAAATTTACTCAATTAAAAGACCATTAAGGTCTTAAATATTAAAAAATAATCCAAATACAAAGCAGGATTTAAAAAGAAGTCCAGAGCCCAGGCAACTTTAATGTAACTGAGATTAAATAAAATTAAGTGTAAATAATGATTGTTGATACTTTACTCTCATTTTCCTACTTTTTGTTTGGTTTCTTGAGAAAAATGTTGGGTTTTTTCCTTTCTGTTTCCACAATTATTTAATCAGCCATGGTTTAACATTTTGTAGACCAGTAATAATGTCAGAACCACAAACTTCAAACCACTGCTCTGCAATGTACTTTCAAAAATTCTGGATTTCATGGTCAGAAAAGAAAAATTCCACCCTTAATAATAAAAGATTCTTCTTTCTAGCTTGGTTCTACCCCTTAGCAGTCATCACTGTCTGCCACAACACTGTTCCCATCCTGCTGCTCCTCTCTGTGCCTTAACTGTGTTGTGGGGAAGCTGCATTTTGTAAGGCCAAATCCTGTGCCTCATTTTTAGCCTAACAACCAGTAAACACAATTAGCAATTTTTATTGATTGAAACTGATAGGATACCACTCTCAGTACCTGAGGGATTTTGTCAGAAATCAATGTCACTTATTGCCATCACTGACAGGCTCATGTGAGCCACACTGGGTTCCATTTCCCAGATCAGCAGGGTGGCATTCTGCCCTGCACTGAAATGTGACCTGTGTCAGGAGGTGTGCTGTCTCCCCTGATTTGATAAAGAGAAAATGAAAAAATCTGTAATTGCATTAACTTTTACTGGATACTATTACTGCCTTAATCCTGAGTAGCAAAGTGACCTCACATGTGTTTTGGATTCTCTATAGACAGGCAACTGAACTTCCAACTTGCCCACATGTGCAAAACACCAAATAACCCCCAAAAACCAACAAACAAACCCTCCAACCCTAAAAACAACCCAAACTCCATTCCTTTATCTAATGTTATACCTTACAGTCTATCAAAAGGAATGGAAAGTGAGGCAACTCAAATAAATGTACACAAATCATCTGGCTGCACATAGACTTGAACTACAATTTTTCATCTAGGAAACACAAAAATCTTTATGCTGAAAGTCAACAGTCAATAATAAATTATTGCATTTACCCATTTCATACACTTCAAGTTTTGGAGAGAAATTCTCATAAGTTACAACCAGTCTCCTGTAGAATGCACTGTAAAACTAGCTACTTTTCAAAAGTAGTTACTTTTCTAAAAGTATCTAATGTCCCCCAGAACAGGCTTGGGGATTGAGGGCAGGAGAGAAGGAGAACTCACAGCTGTGTTTCTCTTCACCTGTGCTGAGCACCAGGTAAGCCAGTAGTGAGCAATCAGCAAAGGGAGGACACAGTTCCTGCAAGCCAGCATGCCTTGGCTTGGGCAGGATGGATACTCTACACCAGCTGGCCCTTCTGGCAAACCAGGAGGCCTCAGACTGAATTTGGAAATGGAGATGGTGGCCAGACCTGTGCTGAGCTGCAGCTGACTCTAGCTGAGCTGACTAAGGCAGGAAGCTAAAGGAAGGTTGCAACCTGTGTAATCTAAAAACAGACAATGAAGATTTGTGTGAAGCACTGGTAGCTGGGAAAACTACCAGTGAAACATTGGCAACATTCTAAGCAGCACAATTTGGCTACAGGCACTTCTTTGGTTAGACTTCTCAAGGTCACATACCTCTGTCCTGCATATGCCCAGGATACACACACAGTGTATGAGACAGTTGGTCCTCCTCAGCCAACAAAACAGAGATTTCTTCAAGTGCTTCCATAGATTTCTTCAGGTGCTGACAGGTCTCCATGATTTAGGCTATTCAGTGGGCTGGGAACACCTGGATGGTGAAAAAACCAAAGAAAATATGGGCTTTTGTGAGGGCACTGCAGTAGGACCAAATATTTTTTGCATGGAAGAGCTCCCATCTGGCCTGGCCTGCTAGAGCAGCTGAGAAGCACAAGCCAATATTCTGGGAGAGCAGAACACCAGACACAGCACATTCCCACGGGTTTGCATTGTGAGGCACCTTGTGAGTGCAGTCTGCCTAATCCTCACTCCATGGATCACGGAGCATGAGCTGTCACTGCACATCCAGAGCTCCCCTCTGACTGCAAATCCATGCAGGGATTTGCTGGGAAACATTGTTCCCTACAGAGCACAGGCCCTGCACTGTCACATTCCCTGCTCACAATCTGCTTCAGTGCCCAGCCATGGCACTGCTGTCCGTGCTGGGCTCCCTGTGGGGAAGGACTGGGCACAGACTGGCCCAGCAGCCCCAGTGCTCCAAGCAGCCCCATTGTTTGGTCACTGGGGCCAGTTCTATTAATAACTGCACAGTTAGTCACTGGCATTGCTGCTGGGATGCTCCATGCCTTAAAAGAGTGAATGGTGCACGTAGCTCCCAATTAGCTAGGAAATGTTTTCTGGTTCTTTGCCTAGAAGGACAGAGACAACAGTAGCATTGTTGGCAATGAACTGCCATCTCCTAATGTTGAGTTACAAGAATTAGTGGGTTACTAAACTACCACTGACTGACCTTCTTTTATTATTTTTCTTAATTGTTCAGGAAGCTTTTGAAAAATGCTATTAAAAATATACCTAAAATTAACAGAAATTTGAAGAGTATGTATTTAGAATAGATGAGTTTATTTGCACCACTATGGCACCAAACTAGTGTTAAGTAAAAAAAGGGACAAGATTCTTAAATATGTTTTAGACTGGCTTCCTCACTGCTCTGTAACAAACCAGTTCAGAAAAACCAGTCTTTTTTTTAAAAAAAACCCCTGTCTTTAGGCAACTGTAGACCCTGAGCATCCTCCATCAGGATATAATAGTAAATTTTCTTCCTTTTATTCATCAAACTCAACATCTTCACAATCCTATGCTACTGCCTTGCTTATGTCTCCTCTTACAGCTTTCCCAGCCCTGGTTCCTGCCTGCAGGGAGGGGAGGAGATGCAGGCCTGAAGGCCTCTTTCCTGCCCCCAGGGAAGAGGCTGCAGAGAGAACAGTTTGTTATCCACTTCCCTCTGTCTTTGCTTGTGTCTTGTTTGGACACTAAGCCACAAGACTTCAGGAAAGTCTTCCAGGAAGGGACTTACAGACCATGTTCTGCTGCTGCTGGTGCATCTGCTCTCCTCTTTACTTGGTCCCTTTGCCTTGAAGCAGAGAGTCTCACCTTCAACCTGAGCAGAGGCATTGTTGTTTCAATCCTGATTTTATTGAATCAGCTCAGGAAAATTATAGAAAGTATTCAGTCAATGAGAATGTCATATGGCAATCATCCACAGCATAGGGATCAATAAACTTCCCCTAGCAGCAATTTATCACTCAGTGTTATCACACACCAATCCACTGGCTGCTATAACTGAAGGCACAAAAATGTAAAGTGAGCACAATGCAGTGATGAATAATGGCCCAGTACAAACCACTTCACAGGTGGAAAAAAATCCTGCCATGAAGGTAGCTTTCTCTAGCACCCAGGAAGAAAGACCTTAACCCAGTTAAGACCTAATTATTAATAAAATAAATGACACAAATACTGAAAACCATATTTTACTGTGCTTTCTGAGAGGATATTCCTGACTTTTTAAAGGAACTAGTTACTTGTCTACAGTAACATAAATATCCAAAGCAGCAAACCCAACTGAAAAATCTGCCAAATTGTTGTAGATTATCTAATTACACAGAATATTTATTTGTGTTTTTGAGGTATACCTGAAAAATCCATCTCAGAGAGAATAAAATATATGTGGTCATCCAAAAAAATCAGAAAAGTTCATCCCCGTAACTTCAATTTTTTTTCTTCACATTTCAACTTGTGCAGTTCCAATATTAGGGTATTGAAAAAATAATGGGTAAAGTCCAATTATTAGAACAGTTTGCCAATATTTCAGGAATGCTTTCAAATTTCCCTTTCACTAACTGGCAGAACTAGTCATTTCCCCAGGTTTAACTGAGAGGTAGAGATTTCTCAATTGAGTTGTTTATTGGGCAGTTGTGCTACTTCTGCTTCTTTAGGAAAACTCAGTTCTAAAAAATTCACAGTTTCCTGTGACCACCGTTTGATCTTTTTCCTTGAAAGTCTGATCATTTAAAATTGTTAGTGATAAGAGGCTAAACTCCTTTCTACTGAACTGTGCTGAAGATCAACCCAATGCTAGGGAAAGGCATAACCCAATCAATGCTGGCTAACAACAGATCTGATTTTGCTTAGGTCAGGCAGGCTGTTCTTCAAACACAGCCTCTCAAGATGGGAATGGGATTGATTTCTGGTTTGCACTCCACTGCCAAATACTTCTAACGTGGCAACTCTGAATCACTTTATAACTTGGCATGACTTCCTAACTGCCTTTCCCTGAACATGAATACCTAAGAGTATGAAGCACACTGCATGTAGTCCTTCACTGATTTCTCAAAGTCTTATGGGGTTTATGCCATGGGAGCTAATTCAACCCCAAATCTTTGTGTTTTTATCACAATTCCAAGTTTGGGAAACATCTTTCATATCAATGAGGTTTGCTTCAAAGAATAGCAGGGCATGAAGGCTTAGACTCAATTTGTAGCAAAACAAAACTAAACTAAAACCAGAAATGACAAGATTCTGTAATTTCTTCCTGGTAATTCACAAGGCTGAACTCACAGCTTCCATAATTCAAGAATACCTCTGAGTAATTCTGTTCTCATGAATGAAGAGAGAGAGATTTATGATCAGATATGATAGACAGAAACAGACTTCTGTCAGGGAGTTGTGGAGAGCAAGAAGGTCCCCCTGCACCTCCTTTGTTCCTCTCTGAGCCCCCTCAGCTGCTCCTCATCAGACTTGTGCTCCAGCCCCTTCCCCAGCTCCATTCCCTTCTCTGGACTCACTCCTGCCCCTCAATGTCTTTCTTGACATGAGAGGTCCAAAACTGAACCCAGGACTGGAGGTGCCTTAGCAGTGCCCAGCACAGGGGGCCAATCCCTGCCCTGGTCCTGCTGCCACACCATTTCTGACATATGAAGGAACTGCAGTAAGCAACTACTGGTGGAACTGAGGTGTCATATGATACCAACTTCTTTCTTCTCCAAGTTTTTTATTAGAAATTTTAGCCATAAAATATAGAAAACTTAATCCTGCTTACTGTGTCCTTTTAACCTCTTAAGTGACTTTCTGAAGAGGATGCAAATGGAGACTTGAAATAAGACACATGATTCAGTTACGATGTCTAAGTAGCCCCTTTTCATCTTTCAGATAAAACAGGATTGTTGCACACTGCATAGATCTGCTTTTCCCCTGGAGGGGCCTTTCAGCTGATTCATCTGCAGCAATACAAATGCTTACTAAACACAAATTGTAACTGTGTAAGTGCTCTGCTTTATCAGGTAGAGTTCCCCTTCCCTGAAGGTCAGGAGTAAGAAGAATGCCATATTCAGCTGATTTTATTGCAACTGGGCACCTTTGGACTTAATTTCCCAGATAATGCAAGACATTTTATATTAACATCATTTAATGGACATGCAAGTTTAAAATACAACATGTCCTAATTTTTGGACGTGGAGGGAAGGGCTACAAAACAGCCTGTGCTGGGTATTGAGATGGAAACGGGTCAGTGATTCAATATTTTCTTACAAAGCACTGAGTGAGCAGCATTAACTGGCAGTAAAGGTGATAGCAAGTGACAGGAGAGATTCCTAGGATTGATTAAGGACCATAAATCCACTGGATCCTCTCTTCAAAGACTGACAGTGTGGCAAGGGAGTGCTTGGGTGGCTAGGAAAAAGCATTCAACAGTATAATCAAAATCTGGCAACATCTCTGTGTCACACATTCATATTGGCCAATTTCCAGTTGGCAGAGAAACTCTACAGGATCTGAAACAAGAGAGCACAGAGAAGCCTACCCTGATGACTGAAAAAGAGGAATGCAAAGATGACACAGAAATACTCTCTTCACCATTTGGTGCAGTGCTGGGCATAGTTTGAGTGCTACTGAAGGAAACTCAGCTGCACTTGTGCTCCCGTCTTTTCACTTCCCTCTGGGTTGAGACTGCTTTCAGCAGAATCAGTAACCCCAGTAGTACCTTGCATGTCCTTCATCTTTATCCAAGCAGGTCTGCCTGGATTCCAGATCTGTTGCTACAATAGCAGACTCCTGGTAATAACTGTTAACAAAAAGACCTGCCAGACTTCCCACAGAAATGGTGTGTTTAATGTTCAGCAGGAGGAGAAAGCTGAAGGTGTCCCAAGAGAAGGATGTTAAACCACAGAAAGGTTTGCAGAGTAACTAACCTAAAGTTAGGTTTTCACCTGGCAGAAAAGCCAAGGATAGCTTAAGTTCTGTGGCACTCAGGACTACCAGAGCCTGAAGGAGGCACTCATTTCTCTTCAAGAGGAAGAAAAATGAGCTCATCTCTCCGCACAAGATCTGCCCCACTGTTCACAGCCCTTGTGGTCCCCATCACTGGCAATGCAAGCAATCAAATCTGGCAGGAACCTAGAGGTTACAAAAACCAAAGGAAGTCATTTGAGCATTTGCACTTTGCCTACCCCAAGGTGTTTACCAAGGCACATCCTAGACTGACTCACCGCTCTTCCTTCCTTTTTTTTTCTCTAAGGCCGTTGCATAAAATCCACAAAGCCATAAGGGCAGTTCTAAATAACAGCATCATAAAACTTTCAGAACTTACTACAGGCCAGGACAATTGCTGTATTTGTGTCACGAACACTGCTAAACATAGCACTGGAAGACTTCCTCTTCCCTTCCTCCCCACCCCACGCATGGCTCATAGCTACATTTGTCAGATTCACAGCCTCACAGTTAAAAAAAGAAGTTCACTTCCAAAATTAAAACCACCTCCTTCAGCAATGTGAAGAGAGTCACTTACACTAGTTAAGATGGAATTTATATTCATCTCTCTCGTTATGTGTGTGACATATACTGAACCTAAAAGCAAGTTCTGAAAATAAATCTTTTTAATATACACTAAAAGTGAGAAGTTCCTAGAATATTTGCCTTTTTATCCTGTCAGAGGCAATTGAGTTTCTCTAATGATGAAAAGCCTGATCTGTTGCTGGAGTTTGTCTAACAATAAAAAAAAAAAAGGGGACAAAAGTACAAAGCCAATACTTTAGAATCCTGTAGAAACTCTCAAATGTCCTTTAAAAAACACCTCACCAAAATGGGTCAGTTCTAAACTGCAAGCTTAAAGCACTCAAAGACTTTAGCACCCTCAGTGCTTTTTCTTATAGACCTTATTAGGCCATGAAGACTAAAATTTACAGTCTTGTGTGCCTAAATTTAGCTTTTAAAAGCAGATCCAAAATGCTGACTCAGCTTATATATTTCAGCTCTACATATTCCATTGGGTCAGACTATCTGGCCATAAAACACAGAAATTCTAATTATATGAAGAAAAGAAACAGAGGAATAGTCAAAATCCTTCTGCTATTGAGCTAACTGCAGGCAACAGGAAGGGCATTAAGTAGATCAGTTCATCAATAATGGAATAAGGAGACTTTCAGCACTAAGTAGGTCAGTGGTACATATTTCTGTTTTACCCTTGGATAGTCACTCAGTAGCCTACCCACAGGGAACTCCCACTGCCTTCCTTCTCTTCTTACCAGTCTTCAGCATCCCAAAATTCACCAAATCCTCCCATGCCTGGAGAGAACTCATGGTCTGAAAATGTGTGGGGATTGGAGCTGGATATTGAGGCTGTCATCCAGGGAGGTTGCATTGGGAGGTGCTTTGGAAGTGTTTATTCTCTGTCAGCTGGGGGTTTGTAAGGAAACTGCCCTGTGTGGCTGCTACAATTCCACATAAATCCAGTCCTGACTTCTGGATTCAATGGAATGTCTCCCATCAACAGATGTTGCAGAGACTGTCACAAATCCATGGGATTTTTCCAGTGATTGGAGTGTGTTCTAAATCAATACCTAACATGACTAAACCATAATATTTTGTGGTACTTCTATGAAGCAATACTGATGGCTGTGTTACTTTTGGTTCTTTGGCCAAAAAAAATAACAGCAGAAGAATGGAGATGCACTATTTTGAAAGTCTCACTTTTTCTTAGAGGCTGTAATAAAATATTTTTCATTATTTCAGTTAAAGGAAATTTGCTCTTTCTTCCCCTTTTTCAAATTGTTGCCACAGGGATATAAGTAGAAAACTGCCCAGCTAGCCTACCTGATACTTGCTGAGCCTGTGCTGAAATTATTTCAAAGCTGACAGGAGAGGAGCTGTCCAGTTCAAAGCCAACATCATCCAGCCCTGCAGGAGGGTAGCACAAGTGGAAATGCAGAAGTAACTATCTATTCCAAATTGTGGGCAACCATGACATGTAATACCTCCTGTAAGAACTGACTGACTTACAGAAATCTGCAGCAGGATCCTTGCTGGCCACAGTAATGACCAGCCAGGAGAGCCAAAGGTGGTGTAGAAAGCCAAACAGATTATTAATTATTATGAAATGATTTAATAGATAATATTTTTACTGTCACCAAACTAAACAGGAAAAACAAAACCAAATCAAGTTATTATTTCTCTAGGACTACGGAGATGGTGACAGCTCAGTGTGGCATACCACATGGAGGAAAACTGAGGGATTCAATAACATCACAATTCTAAAGAGCAGGTATTAGTCAGTCTGGTAATTTCAACTGTTAAATAACACTTCTTATTTGGGTTAGCACAGGCACCTGCTAATACTGAACACATTAGTTGTTCTCTATTCATAAGTTTCATTGAGAGTATAATTTAAAAAAAGTCTATTCCTATGTCCTAAACTTGACAAAACATTCCTTATAACTTCTGTTAAATCAAAACATTTATTTGAAAATGCATCTAAAATTAATGAATATTCTAGAACATAAAAATTTTAATATATTTGCCACCCCAGGGTGCTTTTCATTTGTTCTCCTCACTCTTCTTAACTGAACAAGTAATTTACTTGTGAGTAATGAAAATAATCTTATTGTGCAGCTTTTAATCTATTATTCAATAGCTAAAAGGAATGTCAAGTCACCCTTTCTATCAATAATTCAGCCTCGGTGCTAATGCAGCCATTCAGCTGCCCCCTCACAAGGGCCTCATGCATTTTTAATGTGTTGGCTCTTTGTTAGGAGGTCAAAGATGTGAACTGCAGTTAGAAACACAGTTACCAGGTGAGGGAAGGTCAACTGAAGAAAATATTCCTGTTGCAAGTGAAACAAATTAAACTGGCAAGAGTGTAAAGAAAAAGTGCCCAGCAGGGTCCTCAGTGCCTGAATTTGCTGAAGACCAAGAAGGTGAAGGCAAGGCTGCCCTGGCTGGTAAAGAACCAGGAGCTCTCAGGAGCAGTGCCAGTGGGGCTGAACAGACTTCACCAGGTTGGTCTGATGGGGTCATACGGGATGTGCCCAAATTCAGCCTCTCCTCAGGTACTCTTTGTTTCCCCAGCTGGATCCAAATCCACACCCTGGGACAGGCACTCTCTCCAGAGCACTCCAGACAGAGGTCAAGGCCCTGGTGACAGCAGTTATTTCCCTCAGGGACAAATTTTTACTGTTTTGGATGGTGCTGTAATTTGAATACCTGCCACTAAACTTCAAACCTGGGCTGCTGGACCAGATCTCACCATCTAAGGATCTCTTCAACTTTATTTCCAGTGAGGCATTTTTTGAGAACAGCTCCTTAGAGATCACAACAGTTTTGAAATCCTCAGAGGTACAGATGGCTTCCTTGGCCTACCTTTCTTTGCAATGTATGAATCAAGCACTTGCAAGAAAAAGAACTGAGCAAGGCTTTTTTGCCTGCTAATAACTCCCTCTGAGAGTGTAATTTTCTCTAATAGTATGGTTATCTTCTTTGGAAAAGATTAGCATGTCAAGAAGCCTCTTCAGGAGAACTCTGAGCACAGGCAGGCACCATCTTCTCTCAGGGGTGGCACAGAAGACTCCTGAACTGACACTAGAGAGACAGATGAACTTTTAGACCTCTCACAAGAAGTGGTGCATGTGATCCTGGCACCAAGCAGCTGCTGGTATCCTTGCATGCCTTCCCATTCAGTCAGACTGAGGGGTTCTGGTAGAGATTGAGCCCTGCTCATGTATTTCTGGAATAAAGCAAACCTTCCCCAGTATGAGAGGCTGTCCCAATCAATGCTACTCCTCTGCTAAAGGGTAAACAAGTCAGCTGAAACTCTGTACTGGAAATGGTTCCATTTTATTTTTACCTCTTTAGGTTTAAACTCTGCATGACCCAGCATGCTTTAGGGCAGAAAAAAATGAAGGCTTTGCCTTATCTTATTATGGCTCAAAATGAAGCCAATAAATTTTTACGTAACATTTGGCAATTTCTCTTCAGCTCTATTTATTGCTGTCCAGCCTTCTTCAATAAGAGGAAGTGATATTACTTTGTTCCTGAGAGTGGAAGCATTCATTTTACATCTGGAGTCATTCCAGATGGAAAATAGGGCTTGTTTTCCTGTGTGTCACATTACTGCTTTATGTAGATTTCCATTCCAGCAGAGCTTACCAAAAACTCATACAGACCTATGCAATGGTTGTTTACTACCAAAACACAAATTAGCCTTATAAATACACTAATGAAGTCAAAATGAGCAGGATTTTTGCTAGTGAGCACTAGCACCAAGTTGACCACAGAAAACCTTCAGGGTGAAGTCAATGGCAATTTCAGTTATGCAGGAGCAAAGAATAAAGATCATGTAACCATTTCTGCTGCTGCCATGACCACATCTTCCAGACCTAGATGTCTGATTTCTACCCCATTACCCTCCTTCTCCCCACATGTTAAGTGCTGTATAAATCAGGATCAGGTTTTGAGGCTGTACTCCAAAGGGCTGGAAATGACAATGCAAAACAAATACCCACAGACAGACACAAGCAGATGGAACAGTACAAAGAGAATGAGAGCACCTGTTGGCCTGCAGAAATGGAAGTGTCATCAAGATTTTCATACTTTCAGGAATGGACTTCCAAATACAAGAAGCCCCAGGGAACAAAACATTACATTTATTCATTGGAAGTGTAACAAGGAGACAGGGCAGACTCTAATTGTTGACTAATCATCAACAAGAATCAGTACTTCAGTAGACTAGGATACAACTGACAGGCAGAGATTGGCCCTCAGAAGCCTTGGAAGGGGTGTCAATCATCAAATCATGGATCTTACAGAGTAAGATAAATGAGGGAAAATACACAAAGCAACACATATTTGAGTTTGCATAATCAGACAGAAAAATTCTGATTTCAAGTGACAGTATCCTGAGTAGATATGAAAAGGCAAGATTGTGCTTATCAAGGCCAGAGGAAAGGCAAATTTTGATACCTTAGAAGTAATATAAACAGAACATGAGCTACAGCTTTAGACATATGGATAAAAGGATTTTATGCACAGAATAAAACAGATGCAGACACAGCCTGGATATGAGAACAGACAGAGAATTTTGAGTCAAAGAGCAGTTCAGTGACTTCCAGAATAGTGGGCTGTACCAGAAAAATAAAGAGTTGGCTGAGGAAAATTAATTACAAACATACCTAGAGCAGTTTGCTACTTCTCTTGGTTGCTGGGAGCTTGTTTGCTGACCCTAACTTCAGCAAGTCAGCAAATACACCATAGATGTGCAACACAAAGATGACACAAGGTTCATTGCAACCCAGACTGACTGTGCCCTGCAGACACAGCCAGCTTGTACTTGGCAATCAATGAGCCAGATGCAATTGGAACACTGCTAACTGCCTGTAAATGATGCATTTTTTAAAAAACTGAACCATTTGAGAGACTGCATTGCATTCATTACCATTTCAATCAACAGCAGCACAATGCATCACTGACGAGATTTAAATGACTGTCCAATATAAATAATCTGAAAGGCTTGTGATAGCTGGGGCAGAGATTATTTACACATTATTTCATTATGGGCTTCCTATTTGGCTAAGATTTTGCACATGTGAACCTGTCCCATGCTTCAGCCTTAGCTATGTTGGCAGCTCTTTCAGTAGAGAGATAAGAAAAGAAATAAGGTTGAGGAAGGCATAATGGAGGCATGGAAAATTGATTTTCAGACTGACTGTGACCTTGACTCAGAGGTTGAACACGAGCTGTGAAGCAGACAATGAGGACAGGAACAAGCTGCAGACAGCAAAACAGCAAACTTTGTTTGGAATTAGAGATTACAGACAAATTCTGACGGCCTGTCCCTGCCCCATGGTCAAGTGCAGTAAGCATGTGATGATATTTTAACTTGCAGGGATCGTTGGGTATTTATGAAAGCACCACAGAGCTCACACACTATTCCTCTCAAAGACAGCATTTCAGAAGGATGTTATTCAAGCTACCTAAGATGAAGAAAAAAACAAAGGGAAATTTCTATACAATGCATCAGTTATTTTATCACATTCTGATAATTTCATTTGTTCACATGCTCATAAAATATTTAAGCTAACTCATTTTCTGCTCTGAAATTTTTTATGATGGGTCTGAAGTAATGCAAAGTTTTACAGAAAGAATGTAGTCATGAAGGAAGAGAAAAACACTGGCTTCTGATCAACCACATGTGATGTAGTTAAGAAAAACAGGGAAGAGTGGCTAGAGTGCTTTAAAATTTGCAGTTGACATTGAGTTATGGGGTCAGACACAAAGTGTTCAGAACTAGAGAACAACCAAGGACCACGTTACTGCTGCAGGATGGTTTCTCCAACAAGAGGCAGTTAAAGAGGCTCTGTCTTTCTTTCTGTACCTTTTCTATTGTGTAGCTCTGGGAAAGAAGGAGCTAGCAAGTTAGGCTAGCTAACCTTTTGCCTTTCTCTCTAGCAAAGGCTACATCAACCCTCAGAATGCTTTGCCAGCACAGGATCATGTATTATAATTACTATTATAATAGTATGCAGTATATTATGCTGGCACAGCATTCCAAGGCAGATGCAGCTTATAACAGCAAAAAAAAAAAATGTTTTTACTCTATAACTTCTTGATTACCTGGGAGTGACAAGTTGCTTTTCATGCACGAGTGACTTCTGGCAACATAACCATTTGTCAGGTCACACCCCGGGTGCTGATCTGTGCATAACTGTGCCATGACAAAATCTGTAGAACAGCCCTGGCCTTTGAGCCATGGGGGAACATCTACTGTACCTAGAAAACGTGGCTTTGGCTTCTTAAGGCCTCTGGAGTGGCATACAAAGGTTGGAAAAGGACAGGGAATGTGAAGTAGATGTTTCCCTGTCTAAAGCTCATTCTGACACAGACTGAGAATTTGTTTGCTTGAGTTCCACAAGCAAACAAAACTGCACAGTGTTCAGAGATAACATTACAGCATCAAGGCCCTCTGGCCCTTGCACAGAGATCCTCGGAGCTCACAGGGCGCCAGCACGGCTGCAGTATTTCTACTTGGGCAGTCAGTCTGCAGCAGGGTTGAAACCCAACCCAGCAGTAGTGGGAATTTCCTACAAAATGTGTTTCTGAATAGAAATCACAGTACCTATTTTTATTAGTGTGCAGTTGTGTGCTCAAGTGCCACTCTGAAATAATACATGCTCTGAAACTGAAGTGACTGGAAAATAAAAATCCTCAATTTAAAAAAAAAATCAGGCCAATTCATGATTATACTTTTTCAAAACAATACTTTTTCATGGAAAGGGAGTTTTTGCATATCTCCAAGGCAGACCATTAAGACAGAATATCTGCCTGTTCTGTGCATGCAGATTTTGATCAATTCTGCTCTACTGTAAAATCTTCTAGGTAGTGAGGCACTTGTCCTATTTTCCTGGAAGCATTTTTTTATTGTTCCAGTAAAACCAAGTGTTCACAAATACTGCTTGAACTTTTGAAAAGCAGCATATTCCCCGTCTGAAAATCATTCCATCATAAAATTCCCAGCTAGCTGTCAATCTACACAACCAGCCAGAGCAATTAGCTCTGCATGATAGCAGAGCTGTTAAATAACCTTGGCATCAAGGTTACAGCAGTTCAATGGCCAGGCTAGACAGATAGTGCTTCAGGGCATTCCCTCATGGTAGAAACAACTCTTGCAAAGGGCCTGCCTCAATTTCCCATTCCCAATGTCTACTTAAGTTAATCAGATTATTTTTGGGAGGGGGGCAGTGGTTGTGGGGCAGAGGTGGGGGGCACTGATGTCTCTATTCATCTCCTAACTGATGTTGTTATTAAGCTTTCAGTTCAGACTTGACTTAGAATCAGCTTCTACTGTTCCTCTCCAATTGCAATCAGCAGGCTTTTCTCCAGCTTGGAGAGTCCATAATAGTCCAATCTTCCGTCAGAAACAAGTTCAACTTCACTTATCCAATCATTCTCGATTCTCAGGCTGGCATAGCAGGCATATCTTTGTCCCAGATGAGAGAAGGAGAAAGCTTACAATGCAACATTCTGCATCCCAAGCCCTCAGGGGGACAGTGGCCATACATTCTAACTTGCTCCTGATATTAATAACTCCCAAGACACTCTTCTCTCCAGCAAAGGCTACATCAAATATTTTTAAAACAGATTTCCTTAGGCACATGAGCAATTGATCTTGCAAAACATCTCTTCTGGTCTTAAATGCCCAAAGGTTCGAAGTATGTACAACGAGTTTTATAAATTCAACTGATAAAAGTCACACCAGAAAAAAAGAAAAATCATCAAATGTGATTATAGGAGGAAGGAACTGAGAGTTGGAACATCACTGGGTCTATGCCACAGTTTTAATTTGTAGGCAGAGTGGAGATGTCATGGAAACCTCATCATAAATGGGGACCAGCTCAGGAACTGACTCATTTAATAATGCCAATAAGGACTGAGCTGATAGTCGTTCATAAACTCTGCAGAATCTGCAGTTGAAATTACTGTGCTGCTGCCTAGGAAATACTAAAAAATAAGGTGTTCTGTGAGAGAACTGGACTGAGTAGGGATGATGATACTGGAAGCTCCAGGCTGCAATTGCCAGACACACAGTCAGGGCCCAAAAATTCTGCCAGCAGACCTACCCATGACCTGCTGCAGCCCTCTCCTCCTCCTCCTGCTGCTGTGCTGTGCCACCTCGTGCTCGCCAGCTGACACTGCTGCATGGAACGGGACACATCCCTGAAGTCCTTCATGCTGGACTTTCTGAGAGCAGAGCAATGCACACCTGTGCCCACTGACACAGCTGGAAACAGGACACCTGAACACGGAACACTGCACTGCCAAAACCCTTTCTGTACTCTTGTGAAGGTCGAGATGCTCACAGATGTTTTCAGACTTTCAGTGTTTACAGGCAGTTTTGAGTTTGTTGCAGTTCAGTTTGTTAGGTAAGATCTGCATGGTGGACATTTCTCACAATTGCTACCAGAGGCATTATCTGCAATGGGCTGTCAAGCTGCATGTCCCAGGGCCCAGAGCAGGGAGCACACATTAAGAATTTCCCCATCCTTTACCAGCTTTGATGCTGATGTGTAGTATTTTGAATAACCACGTGGCCACCTCGTGTTTTTTACTTACCTCACTGTAAAATGGATGACACGTATTTATTTCACCAGGGTGACAGATCTTTGGCGTGATTTTTCCCAGCAGATGGTGCTTTAGAGATCTGCAAATGACATTGCTTTAACAAACTGGCAGAAACACCTTTCTGACAACAGGGCA
The DNA here is from genome assembly GCA_013397295.1 of Polioptila caerulea. Taxonomy (NCBI): domain Eukaryota; kingdom Metazoa; phylum Chordata; class Aves; order Passeriformes; family Certhiidae; genus Polioptila; species Polioptila caerulea. The sequence goes on from VYXF01007979.1 coordinate 92,962, forward strand.
CACACTGGGAGCTTCACAGAGTACATTCAACAAAAGGAAGCACAGCAATCCAAACAGTTGAAGAAGGTCTTTGCATTTAGCAGATTTTGATATCATTTGTCCAGGCATATTCTAAACCTCTTTGGTTTTTTCAGGAGCTGCTGAAATTCAGTTTACATGGGGACTTTCAGGTGCCAAACCCCTTGCTTTCAGCAAGCATCCTGAAAGAATTGGGCACAGCAAAGAAACTCTTCCTCTAAGCAAAAAAAATGTAGAAATTGTACAACTTGGGACTCTACCTGATAAACTCCTTGCTGCAGTCGACCTGGCCTCATCAATCGTGTCATGGAAAGCCCAATCACAAAATCCAACAATTCTGTAATTCCGGAGGCTGCTCCAGCAAAGTCACACAGAGGGGACGCGCCCAGGGCTCGGAGCCGGAGCGCAGCCGCGAGGGGTCAGTGCTCCACCAGCAGTGCTGCGCCTGGGCTCCGCAGGGAAAATCCGCTCCGCAGCTCCCGCCGGCACCGCGCAGTGCTAGAGGGGAAAACTGGTTCATCGGTGCCTCCTAACCCGCGGAAAAACAACCTCCAGATCAAGGAAAACAAACTGTAGCAAGCTTATCACAAATTCCCGTGCTGGCCTGCCAAATGCCGCTGCAGTGTTTGGTTGTGTTTGGGATTCTCAAGGATTAGGCCTCCTCCTGGCTTGGGAAGCGTGCCTGGGTCAGCAGAGCAGGCAGGAATGCAGCTATTCCCAGTACTTGGAGCACGGGCACAAACTGGGGAGCCATTTCTGCCACTGTCTAGGGACACTGACAAGCTGGTTGTGTACTGGAGATCCTAAGCACCAGTTTCTGAGTAAGAACAACTCCTTCAGTATTGAAGGAGTATAAAGATGTCTTACATTTCCAGTTACATAAAATGTAAGGATAGTATGGGGACAATAACTGTTTTTTACTTTGTAATCCACCTCTAAGCACATTTTCAAATTATTCTGGTTTCTGGGGTGACTTCTATCAGTTGAATTTCTAAGCCCTCTTTTACATGCTTCAGAGCTGTCGCTGAGAATGGGTAAGAGTGAGCTCCCACTGACACAGAGATGGCTTTGGTGGCCATGTGTCCCCTGTACATCAGGCAGGCTGCCCTCCACTGCCTGCCCAGTCACAGCTGAGGTGCCTGCCCCTCACAATGGGCACAGGTTGAAGGTGGCACAAGGGAATCAAGAGAGCAGCCAGAGCCATACTCTGAAGTGCCTGTTAGTCCCAATACACCAGAGAGGTCTGTCTCAGCTGATCTGATAATATTTTTAGGAGCCCCTTAGGCAGGTGCTTAACAAGAAGCAATCAGGGCAGGAGGGGGTATATTCTTTCTTCTGCTGCCTCATTCAACCTGGACTTCTTTACATAGTGCCTTCCAACCCATGAAGAGAGTCATTTAGATGAGCTTGAGAAAAGGACTCTGCCTGCGAGAGGACACCAGAAACAGATTGATCTGTCCAAATGTATTTGCTCTGTTTTAGTGCCAGTGCTGCCTGTGACAGCAGCAGAGACAGAGATGTCACAGGAAAGGAACAGGACAACAACAAAGAAAGGGAAAGCTGAGAGGTCTGGGCTGGGAAGGAGGGGTAATGGGAAAGCTGAAGCTGCTTGGAGAATATAAAAGCAAAACAGAACTGATTGTAGCTTTCCACATTTGGTTCTTTAGGTGAGGTTCCTCTGCAAAAAGACTGGGAAACCATTGCACTGCAGCACTGGAAAATATAAGGAAAAACTGTAACCACATTTTTAGAAAAAATAGTGAGGGCTTTGGGGATTGCTTTACTTATCTCATGAAAATTCAGAAGCCTAATGACAAAACTTCTGCTAAAAAAACACTTGCAGGAAGATGCAGATGGCACATGGTACCCAGTTGACAAGCTACTCTAGACTAGTTTGTCTAAACAAGAGGAAATTCTTATGTCACAGCTAAACTGAACCTGGTTGCATTCTGGCGGTAGCTGGTTTTTATTTCTGGTTTTAGTTATTTCTCTTCATTCACTCGTCAATATATTTTAAATAAAAACCTGAAACAAATATGCAAACATTTAAGATGTTTTTGCTTATATTGCAGGTGCAACACTGAGGAATCTGTTTGTAGAAACGGATGCACCCCCAACTCAGCATAGCTTGACAGTTCCATGACATTTTACCAAGACCAGAATCAACAAGGATTTCTCTCTGGAGGTCACACCAGGAGTGTTGCAGCAGAAAATCACACCAGTCTGTTGGAATGACAGGCACAGTTAGGAGTTCTGGACAACCACACACCCCTCAAGCCATAGCTGCAGATGGCTGGTAACTAATACTCTTTTTAAAAACAAAACCAAACCCAAGCTCAGCAGGATTTTGAAAAAATTAATGGCATGATAAGGTTTAATAAAATGATAGCATATTTCTGTCATGTCATACCACACAACAACTGAAAATATCAATATATTTTTAAAACACAGGTACGTGCAGAATGAGCTTTCATTTGGGAAGCTGTTATGAAGAGGTAAAATTGTTTCCTGTTGTACTAATTTTTCTTTAATTTTAGAGAAAAGCTTTATATATTTTATGGCTACCAAGCCACAAGGTTCTCGACTGCAGATTACACTGGTACAGCAAGATTTACTGCCTGGGAAAAGGTATTTTTTAAACAAACAAAAATATCAGGAAGTAAAATATACTATACCCTATATTGTCCAAAGACATGTGTTTATCACAGCAGAAATTTTGAGTAGAATAATGAATTATATGTGAAAATTACCATCAAAAAGATAAATTATTTGATTACATTTTAAATGAGAAAAAACGTGTTTTTAATATCCATGATAACAACTGCACTTAACCTTATACGAAGTCTTCCTTTTGTAATTGAAAAACTGTTCTCAAAGTACTAGATAAGATACACTGTTATCCCAGTTTTCAGGTTTTGATGGCATTCTTGGAGCTAGTTTAACTAACTATGTTAGTTAACTAATGTTAACCAGTAGTTTAACAGTCATTTTCATACCTCAGTTTGGATCTGGTCTTGGCTGTCTTATATTTTGAGAATAAATTAAAAAACCCACGATGTTTTGTAGATGAAACCTGGTTATTAAATGGTCCCCCGTGGCCATGGAGTGTTTGTTGAGGTCTTTACAACCTCCTCATTGGTATCCTGCCTTGGACAGGTTTTAGGGGCACTATCCTTGCCCTGAGATTTGCTGTCATGGGGAAAAGTGGAAGAAGGACACGAGGCTGGGAACTGCAGCAAGGGAAAAATACCTTAGAGTAGATGCCTGAATTTTGATGTCAAAAGTTAATTTCCACCTTTGATTATTAATAATGTAAAGTATGTATAACCACAGTGTTTAAGAGATGTCTGCATTTTGCAGGATCTGGATTTTAAAATGCATGATATAGCAGGACTATGAAGTTATAAAGTAAAATCACATTCCCTAGCTATGGAACTTTCTCAGTATTACTCTACACCTAGGAAGAGGAGAGCTTTTCTCTCCAACATCCCAAGACTGTCAGCACAAATCAACTTTGAGAAAGCAGTTATTTAACCACAAGTATCTCCTGAAAATACAGATTATAAGTGTCTAAGACCCTCTTTCATGGCACACAACTGTATTTCTGATGACTTCTTCAAAGTTGCCATTGAACCTACAAAAGCCTGAAACACCAAGGAGTTTGTCATGCAGGCATTTTCCCCTAAAATACTAAGTGACATATTAGAATTGAGCTAACCAAATGATAATAAACAGGGCTTAATATTCCAGCAGCAGACAGTCTGTACAAAAACTAATTGTTCCTCACACAAGTGATCCCTTTCCTTTTGCAATTACCACAGTAGCCTACTCCACCATCCCCAGCTCACCAACATCTCTTGTAATGAAGAGCCCAGAAACTTGAGGGAGCAGGGGCAGAATTTCTCATCCTTATAGCACACTGCACATCTCTTCCCTGGATTTCAGGTGGGGTAACTGACCTCATGGAGGAAAACAAAGGCTCCCACATAGCAAAGGAGACAGTATCTCAGTGGAGACTTATTTCTCCCACACAACAGGCACAGAACAACAAATGATCTAATTTTACTTACCTCCCTAGTGTCCTTCTCCTCCTTCTGCTGTTCTTCTCCCTCCAAGCCCAGTCCATCTGTAACAGCTAACCAGTCCCTGCTGCTGTCTGCAAACCAGAGGGAACAAATGCAGACAAGACAGATGGGCTTTTACTGCTCTTATCTTGATCCAGCATTGACATAGCCCGTCCAGGTCCCTCTGGATGGTATCCTGTCCCTGCAGCATGTTGACTGCTCCACATATCTTGGTGTCACTGGCAAACTTGCTGAGGTGCACTCGGTCCCTCTGTCCATGTTAAACAGGGCCAGTCCCAAAGCCAGCTCTGGAGGAATGTCACTTGTCACTCTCCAATTGGATATTGAGCTGTTGACCACAACACTTTGAATGTGAACACCCAGCTACTCCCTTACCCACTGAGTGGTGCTTCCACTCTGGGGTTAAGAGCCAAGGATGTCATGTGGGACAGTGTCAAATGCTTTGCAAGGTCCATGTAGACATGAGTTGCTTGTCCACGCGTCCACTAATGCGGTAACAGCACCAAATTTGTCAGGTTTGCCCTCAGTGAAGCCATGTTAGCTGTCCCAGTCACTGTGGATATGCCTTAGCACACTGACCTTGCTGGGCACAGAGACAAGACTGACTGGGCTGTAGTTCTCCAGGTCTTCCTTTTTTCCCTTTTTAATGATGGATGTTATGCTTCCCCTTTTCCAGTCATTGGGAACTTCCGGGCTGCTGTGACTTCTCAAATACAATTGATACTGGCCCAGCCACCTCATCCACTACTTCCCTCAGGACCTGCAAATGCATCTCATCAGATTCTATGGACCTTTGCACCTTCAGGTTGCTTAGATGTTCTTGAACCTGGTCTCCTCCTACAGTGCACAGCTCTTCATTTTCCCAGTCCCTGCCTTTGCCTTCTGTGACTCAGCCAGTGTGGCTGGAGCACTTGGTGAAAATGAATGGAAGAAAAGTCTTTAAGTAACTCAGCCTTCTCTATATCCTGAGTAACCAGGTCTAATGTTTCCTCCCAGACAGGGCTCATAGTTTCCCTAATCTTTCTTTTATCACTGACATACCTATGCAAGCTATTCTTGATGCCATTGATGTCCCTGACCAGATTTAATTCTATCAGGGCTTTAGCTTTCCTCACCTAATCCCTGTCTGCTTGCACAATGCTGGTGAGGACAATTTCTGTGTATTCCTACCAAACTATCTGTTCTTGCTTCCATCCTCATCGACTTTTTGTGTGTTTGTTCAGGAGCTTCTTGTTCATCTCTGCAGGCTTCCTGGCTTTTTTACCTCATTTCCTCATTTTAGGGATGCATTTCTCCTGAACTAGGAGGAGATGATCCTTGAGTATAAACCGTCTTTCTTGGACTCCTCTTCCCTCCAGGGCTTTACCTCATGGTATTCTACCAAGCAGATCCCTTAAGAGGCCAAAGTCTGCTCTCCTGAAGTCCAGGGTAGTGATCTTGCTGTGCAGCCTCCTCACACTTGCACTCTGATGCTCAAAGGTGCTGGGTTCAATCCAGGCTGCCAAAAGAACAACTTTGTGGATCTGCATTACACACCATTGAAAAAATGCAATGTTGGGGAAAGCTCAAAAATCTTTGGGGCTTAATCAATCTCTATTTAAAGAACCAACAGAAAATTTCCCTCCTCGAGGTCATATTAAATAAGATGTTTACTAAGATTCACTGTACCTGAGTTTAAAGGAGAATCTCCAAATTAAACTTGTTATATTACCCAAGTAACATCTTTTTAACAGATGAAGACAGGCTGGTGAAATTAATGGGAATGTTAAATATTCACTGCATGTAAGTATTGAAATTCCTATGCAGTATGTGGCTGTGAGAACAGCTTTCTTCAGCCTGCATTCAGCCTAACATACTGACATTCCCCTCTGGTGTTAGATGGATTTTTTCAATTTTTCAATGAATGCTAACAGAAAATTAAAACAAAATATGAAAAAATTTTCAGGTTTTTGTGGGTACAAAACTTCAAAGCAGCTTGTATGAAACTGTTCACCTACTTCCTGTCCTGTTTTTGCAAGAATGGAAGCAGTGACCAGTTGTGTTCAGACAAAGATCACAATAATAATTTAAAGAACAATACCTTTGTGCTGAAGACAACCTCCGAAAAGGAAAAAAGGGTTTCCCACCTCTCCTCATCTTATGGTTCATTAAAATGTAAAAAAATTGTTCTGGAAAAATTATTTAAGAAAACCTAAATTCTTCTCAAGACATCAGTTCAAGACATTCCTTCTTTTAATGCAGAGTTCAGTGGAATTTCAGAGGTATTTTTGGAACTCCCAGCACAAAGACCAGGTACCTGAGTACCCTTATAAATCCACGGTTATGGGTGGAGAGAGCACACATCCCTTTCAATACTGCAGTAAAAATAACCTCATGGTATCAAAAACGTCTGAAAAATGCAGGAAAAAATACCAAGCCCACATGAATTGTCAGAGAAATGTTCCCTCCAAAAGCAAAGTATTAAAATGGCAGTCAGGTATCCCAGTCAGATGTAAGGGATGGGAACTTAGGCACCAGTCCCAGAGCAATGCTTTGCTTCACTCACAATATTCCATTGTTCTGAGTAAGTTGGAGCATTTGGTGGCAGGATATTGTAAATGCTGACACTGCAGCAAATGCACAGGACACACAATAAAGTTGCAGGTGAAAGGGGGCATATTTAAGAGAGAAAAAGGTTACATAATCTGACTTCTGCTTAATGAAAAGAATAAAACTCCTGGATCAACAATGTATATGCATGGTACATATATATATATATATATAAAATAGTAAGTGTGTATATACACACTTAAAAAAAGGATTTGTGCAAACTTAAGTTCAAGAATAGGGAAGAAATCTGAAACAGGTACCTTTTAAAAATCTGAGTAGCAGACTGATAAAATTTCAGTACAAACACAGTTTATTCTGTAACTAAGATACATGCATTTATATGCTGTTTAACATATTTTGTTAACTATTTTTCATATATGTCATATCTAATGTACATATGCTTTATGTATTATATTTTAGTTACCATATTCTACATTACATATTAAAGTCACTTGGATTCAATGTTGTTTGGTCTCTGATCAATATCACATTATTGTTTTATATGACGTTATTGAATTAATATTTTCCAGCTCTGCAAATTCTTTATTCAGAAGAAAACTCCTCCTACTGCTTATGAATAATTTATTTCCTTTAAATCCCCAGCCTATATCAAAGGCTTATAGAGGCAAAATTCACTTCTTCTCTAATTCCTCTCCTCTGTGTAGGACAACCTGCTTTATCAGTCAATCAGCACTGGGAGAATGAGAATATCAAGATCAAAATCCTGTAATCTTATCCTGATAGTCTCATATTGAATATTTAAATGGATTCAGCCATAAGCATCTGTCACTCAATTACAAGGATTTTTAAAGTCCTTGTAACAATTTGCTCAATGTTAGCATAATTGTAACCCTACATTAATGCTCCTAAGTAGAAAATTGCAGAAAGAGAAGGATGGGGCTCAATTTTTCCATGATGGAACACCAATGTACTGAAAGCTGGCACAATCTGAAATACAACAGCAGCCATACAAACGCAAGAAAGTACTAACCCACATATTCCTATCAGGGGTCCTTTAGAAGGTGCACCTTGAGTAATGAGGAAGGCAACGATAATGAAAGGAACATGACTCAGTTGATGATGCATTGAGAAGGGGCACCTTATTTAACACACATGGAACAAAGAAAGCATCTTCTGTCGTTGCAGAAATTACCAAAACACCATGAAACACACACCAGGCGGTGTGCTAGGGATGTGCCAGATAACAACCCATGGTGCTCTTTGGTACCTTCTGCCTGAGCACGTGCTGGCACAGGCCAAGGGGGCTGGAGCGCTCACCCGACACTGCAGAACCCTGCTCTGCTCTCCAACACGTGCGATTCGTGCCCACGGAGCACTCACCTGATCACACACAGCTTCAACCTCTGTCCGACAATTCCTACCAATAAACAGCCCCAATTGTTTCCAGCTGAGCAGCTCGTGCCCCAGGTTCCAGCTTCTACCACACCACCCAGTAAGCACGAAGTGCACATCTGAACCTGTGAGTTTGAACACACTAACTCAAGAAGTTCTGCCAAGCTGTAGAGAACAAGGCTCACTCCTGACCGCTCTCCTCCCCACAAGGATGCTCCTCCAAAGCAGCCCCAGATCCTCGAGCCGCCAACACCTGCCTTGAACCAAACTACCCAGGTCCGTTTCACCACGGGGATTTACCTGCTGGGCCCCTGTGCCCCCCCCCGCTCCTCACGGCCCCTGTGCTCCCCCAGCACCTCACGGTCCCTGTGCCCCCCCATGCC
>VYXF01007979.1:102457-161757 GCA_013397295.1 Polioptila caerulea
GGTCCCTGTGCCCCCCTGGCCCTCACGGTCCCTGTGCCCCCTGGCCCTCACGGTCCCGGTGCCCCCTGCCCCTCACGGCACTCCCCGATGGGACACTGCTCACAGCCGCCTGACCCCACGAAGCCCCCAGACCCCNACCAACCTGGAGGCTGTAGCCAGGTGGGAGTCGGGCCCTGCTCTCAAGGAACAAGGGGCAGGATGAGAAGACATGCCCTTAAGCTGTGCTGGAGGTTTAGGTTGGACATTAGGAAGAAATTCTCCACAGAAGGGGAGATCAGATGTTGTAATGGATTTCCTCGAGAGGTTGTGGAGTCACTGTTCCTGAAAGTGTTTAAGGAAAGACTGGATGTGGCACTCAGTGCTATGGTTGAGTTGATAAGGTGATGTTAGGCCAGAGGTTGGACTCAATGATCNAGGCTCTGAAGAAGAACCTGCACGGGCTGGATTGATGGGCCGAGGTCAACATCATGAGGTACAAGATGACCAAGTACCACACATTTCCACAACTGCCCCCTGCAATCACTACAGGCTGGGGACAGAGTGGCTGGAAATTGGCCCAGAGGAAAAGGCCCTGGGGGTGCTGCTCAGTGGTGGCTGAACATGAGCCCAGGTGTGCCCAGGTGGCCAAGAAGGCCAATGGCACCTGGCCTGTGTCAGCAATGGTGTGGCCAGCAGTACCAGTGCACGACTGTCTCCCTGCGCTCAGAGCAATGAGGTCACACCTTGCGTGCTGTGTCCAGTTCTGGGCCCCTCAATTCAGGAAGGACATTGGGGTGCTGGAGTAAGTGCAGAGAGGGGAATGGAGCTGGTGAAGGGGCTGGAGCACAAATCCTATGAGGAGCAGCTGAGGGAACTTGGGGTGTTTAGCCTGGAGAAAAGGAGGCTCGGGGGGGCCCTTATTGCTCTGCACAACTCACCAACCTGGAGGCTGTAGCCAGGTGGGAGTCGGGCCCTGCTCTCAAGGAACAAGGGGCAGGATGAGAAGACATGCCCTTAAGCTGTGCTGGAGGTTTAGGTTGGACATTAGGAAGAAATTCTCCACAGAAGGGGAGATCAGATGTTGTAATGGATTTCCTCGAGAGGTTGTGGAGTCACTGTTCCTGAAAGTGTTTAAAGAAAGACTGGATGTGGCACTCAGTGCTATGGTTGAGTTGATAAGGTGACGTTAGGCCATAGGTTGGACTCAATGATCTCAGAGGTTATCCTGGTTTGGCATTGATTCATTTTTTAGTATGGAGCGGTTTTCTATTTAGGGCCTTGTTAGCTTCCTGTGGACCTGACAGAGAATCAATCAGTAGCCTGTTTTGAATATTGACACACAATTAAACCAATGAAAAGGGTGGCTACGCCTTTGTGACACATGTTTTAAAACTGAAAACCCTGGGAATAGGTCTTTCTGGTTTCTGGCTTGGAAGNTCAATCAGTAGCCTGTTTTGAATATTGACACACAATTAAACCAATGAAAAGGGTGGCTACGCCTTTGTGACACATGTTTTAAAACTGAAAACCCTGGGAATAGGTCTTTCTGGTTTCTGGCTTGGAAGAGGCAGCAGGGTGCTGGTCAGGCCCCCTCTGCCATGGCCTGACGGGCCGGGCCAGGCCCCGGCATGGCCAGGCAGGGGAGGGGAGGCTGCAGGCCCCAGCCAAGGCTCGGCTGGGCCCAGCTGCTGACACCTTGGCAACATGAGCCCTGCCCCGCTGTCGGCCCGGGCCGAGCTGAGGCCCACTGGGCTCAGGAGCAGCTACAGGCCAGGCCAGGCCTGCTCCACCACAGCCCACGCAGCCCTGCGGGGCCTGGGCCGGGCCCCAGCGACTGCCAGGCAAGGGGAGGGAAGGACATCAGCCCTCCCAGCAGGGCCTGAAATCCATTGCCCTGACTGCTTCAGCCAGCTGCCCAGAAGGGACCATATGACCTCTGTCGGCCCCGAGTGAGATGTTAGCTTTTTCAGTGCACAGATGAAACCTGCAAGACCTCAAATCCTCTCCCGAGTGAAAGAAAATGACAGAGTGAAGACATGAAGAGGACAATGTGGAGATACCGAAGTCAGTAAGAAAGAGTGAAGTCCCAGATGGAAGGACCATGAGGAGATGCTGTGTTTTTAGGCTGAAATTCTCTTGTAAGCTATGGTGATGGACTTAAATATCCCCTTTAAATCATGGAAAAAGTACGGGGAGGTAGAATGTTCAAATTGCAGACCTAAGCAAAGGCATTCATGCCAAATAAGCAGACTTTGAAGTAGCTGTGATCCCATGGAAAGTTTGAACAGAGAGAAATAAGAGTGATGAGAAACCCTTTACCCCAAGGGAAGAAGAAGAGAACCTCTGTTCCGTGGGATGAATCTGATTTTAAAGATAAATGAAAAGAACCTTTGCTTTTGAACAGTTCATCCTTAAAATAATACCCCATAAGTTAACATGGCCAAGAAGCACAGCTGTGAGAAGGCTGTAAAAAATGGGAGGAACTTTACAAGTGCAAATTCCCAGGCAGCTGCTGGTTGTGGAAATTGGCGCAACAAGAGAACTGTTTTCTCATGGATAATTGTCCATAGCACAAGAAGAGATGCTTTTCTCTCCCTAAGTGAACTGAAGAGAGACTATTCTAAAGGTGAAAAACTGACTCAGAGTTCTGGACGTTGTCAGTGGGAAAGAAAAGAGGGTGTAGAGGGAGGAGGAGAAGCGTTCTGAAAGTTTTATTCTGATCCTTATTATTCTTTTACTTTGTTAATAAACTTTCTGTGACTCCCAGGACATCATCAGGGAGTGAGTTCACTCCACAGCCCCTCTGGAAGGCTGCACAGGGACCCTTTAGGAGGGCAGTGGGGGGATTGCTCTGGAATGCCCCATGAGAGCACAGTGCTGGGCTGGGGTGAGGCTCTCGGCTGAGAGCATGCTTTCTGGAGATCCTGGGGATCTGCCAGCAAAGTTCAGGGCCCTGCTCTGGCTGGGACATGAGGGCTGTGTGGGGTAGCTCGGGGTGGGAGAGGCTGGGACACCTGAGGTAAAAGGGCATGAGGCCCTCGGGCAGAGGCCCAGCAGTGTGTGTGAAAATGAGCTCGCTTTCCCCCTCTCTCCTGGCACATATAGCAATGATTTCAAAGCTATCTCAGACAGTGAAAAAAACATGTATTTACTGCCACTCCTCCACATCAAATCCCAGGGCACTTGGACGAAGGGTGAATGCTTGAGCAGGTGGCCAGAGGTCTCCCAAAGAGGAGTAATGCTCTCCCAGGTTGTTTACATCCTGCTATGAACTAGAATCGTCTCTTTCATGCCAAACCACAAGCTGCTGGTTGAAACCTGAGCTGAACTTCCTTGATGGTTGGAGGAGCCTGGCTAAGTTTCAGCACAGCCAGTTTTCATTTTCACACCTCTCCAAACTTGCTGGGACAAGAACCAAATGTCTAAGCACAGAGTGAACTCCTATTCCTGGGACATTGCTGACCCAATCTCAAGCAGCATGTGTCAGAATATGCTATAAAAAGGTTGTTTTCTCTCAAAAGTTTTCCCAATTTGGCTTTTTGAGGCTCATGTGGTTTCTGCTGTTCACATAAACTACAGTTTGGTCATCTGGATTTAGGTAAACCATGGTTTAAACTCTTAGAGGCTTTCATCTGAGAAAGCCTTGCATCTTTCATGGCACCCAGTTTCTTCCCTTAATTGAAAGGCAAATGTTGCTTCAATGCAAAGGCTGCACATTCCCCAGAACACTGTGTGGAGTTCTGCTCGTCCTGGCTTTTCACCAGCTGATATTGCTGATCTATCTGCATGCACACTGGCTACCAGATCAATTCCAGTCGATTTTTTGAATTCTCAGTCTGAGCTGAGTCAGGAGCTTTGTTGCTCTGGGCACACACACCAGTTAACTAACACCATCTTGGGTGCTTTGACATGTCACACCTTCAGTTCCATGCAGACAGATGTCTGCTCTTTATTTCCAGTGGAGGTTTTGTAGGATGGACATCCAGGAATGACTAACTCATGCAAGAAACAGCTCTAAATACTCCTGTGCTTTTGTGAATAAGTATAAAGTGCTACAAAGCTCAGAGCAGTGTGCTGAGAAATAGTCTAGCCAGATGGAAACAGTCCATCAAATAGCACAAGAAGCCCAGTTACTTACAGTGCATCCCTTCCCTGTGCAGATTAGGGAGGCTTTTCTGCCTTCTTAGATGCTGAAAAAATGTAAGCACTACTGCAGGTTTGCCAGCAGGTTCAAAATAATCACACATATCATGTGTCCTTGACTTTTTTTGGAGAGATTTCTCAGGCATTTGAAGAGTTCAGTTTAGGGCTCCCCTGTAGCTTCTTTTAGGATTTCTGGTAGCCAAAATGCATTTTTTAGTCAAAACTCCAGTGCCTTTAGCCCTACAAATGGCAACAAATCAAAATATTTTAGCAAAAGGCAGTGAGAAAGGCAATAAAGCCAACAGCTTCCCAGTAGATTAGCTGCAGCCTGTTTCCTTGAGGCATGTAAAGCTTGGGTAATGAAAGGGCAGAGGGGATTCAGGCAGGACTGGAGGATGAGAAGTCCTGGAATTTCAAGAGGCAGTTGCAGAAATACTGCAAAGTGTGTGGAGGACCAGAGCTGCTCAGGGTAAAACTGGCATCTCTAAACAAGAGAGATACTGTCTTAAGGCTTCCCTCTGCATAATCGAGCCACTTTTGGGGAGCCAGACCTCTTGTTTTAAACAGATTTCTCACCATCACAATTGTGGTAGAAATGTAGAATGTTCTGAAATGCAGATTCAAGAAACTCCTTTCTGGAGGTGGTCAGGGAACCATTACCCTCCCAGTTCTGAAACTTGGCTTGTGGTCACTGGGCACCTGAGGCTGGTCACTCAGCAGGAAAGGACAATGCTCTGGCACCTTAAATAAAGAAGTGAAGTCCTCATCAGGAACAGACAGGGTTACATTCTGTTTCAGGTCCTAAGCTCTCTTCACCTGGATTTATTTCTGTCTTTCTATCTAAACCATAATAATAAAAAACATTTTTTTTCCCATTTAAAAAAATGCAATCAAGTAGAAAAATCTCCATTGTGCTAAAGATAGAATAACTTGCAGTGAGAGGTGGCATGATTTAGAGTTATTTTTTACAAATATTCTAGACACCATTTGTATGAGTGCCAGCTTAAAAATGTCTAATAGCTACTGCTGTTGCTAGAGCTAAGTCTGATAAAATAAATAATCAGCCATGATAGGACTGAAATGGGCTATACCCTCTCTGAAAATTTTATTTATTTATATTCTGGACAGTTTATAGGAATTTAAAATGCTGTTTATTGCCATTTCAGTGGGCCATTCAACTGAGCATTATAGAGCCTGTGACCATCAGTTACTCACCTAAAACCTGCTTATATCAGCTGCATACCTATGGTAAGTAGTGTAAATATATATAGATTATGTATATATAAACTCAAATGGTAATCTATATGCAATTAGATATTTACTATAAATCATTCTGAACTGGAGCTTTACAATGATACACAACCCTGAGGTATCTGTTTCAGCTATACAAACCTGCTGGGGGAACACTAGGGCTGAGCAGTCAGCTGGGTAAAGTCGGGGTTAGCTGCATTCCCAGGGCTCTGAGGTTTAATTAAGTAAAATTGCTGTGGAGCCTGTGGAGGTGGAAGTGTAATGTCAGTGCTGTGTTCTTTTCCCCACTTCAAAAATATACCATTGTAGAATCTGGCAGGCAAAGCATAAACAATTCACTGATTGTGGGATGACTTCTTAAGCTAGATGATCAGGTACACTGACATCTCAACACTGTTACCCATTTGTTCTTCATAACTGAAACAGCTTCTCAACTACTTTATGTCATGTTCCCTTGTGTCTGAAAAATCTGTTACCTTACATGTCAATTCATTAGCTTTTAGCAGCTTGCCCTTGAAAAATTCCATTCTTCTGAAATATCTTGGCTTCCTCTCTACAGCCTCCAGTTATTCGTACAGAATTGTGACCATTTCAATGTCAAACATATTTGATCTCTTAAATAGCTCAGACTGTAGCTACTGAATGCTACAGTTATCCTGAAGGTTATTAACAGGGCAGGGATAAGTCAGGGTGGCTACAAAAACACTGGCTTGAAGATTTAAAATGTTACTTTCTGAGCTCCTTTTGCGGAAAGTCTTCTTACAATACACTTAGAAACACATGGGACAATGAGGTAGAGGTGAGGATAATAGAAATAAAACCTGTGGGGTGCTTTGGGGTTGTGTTAGGTTTTTTTGTTTGTTTATTTGAATGGTTGAATGTTTTCGTTTTAGTTTGTTTGTTCAGGTTTTTGTTGTGGGCTTTTAATGGTGTCTGTTGGTTTGTTTGAGGGAGCAGAATTGGTTGTTTTAAAATCTCTAGATGGGGAAGTATAGTCCCATCTAGGACTCTTGTAAGCAGTGTTCTTCAGGCTGAGCAGAACTGTATAGGGAAGTGGGTATTGGCTGCCAAGAGCTTACACACACTCCTCTGGAGTGTAATATGTTTCTGCTATGAATCATTTTTAATTTAAAACAGCAAAACAATAAAGCTGGACCCATTCTTCTATACTACAGTTTGTAGTAACAAAGCTGGGGGAGCTGCTCAATAATCGAATCTGGCAAGAAAAACTGTTTCCAAATGTGAATCAAGTCCAACACAAAACAAAAATTTGACTTGTGACTACAGGCTGTGAATAGAAAATTACTTATTCCAATGTGGTGCTAAAATTAGGTCTTCATAATTGCAAAAATTTCTCATCAAGTTGTAACAAAAGGTTCCTGTTTGTAATACTTGTTTTATCTTAAGATTTTGAAGCCGTTTGAGATACTGAACATTATGAAAACAAGCAAACCTGGACACTGCATGCAGACTGCTTTTTTACTCCTCTTAAGGATTCCAGATCATGGGCCCTTAGGACTCAGTCCAAGTCTATGTGATTTATTGTCCTAAAATTGCTGAGATCTGCTGTCATGGCTTCTGCTTGGGATAGAAATGCTGGGAATGAAGGTGAATGTTGAATATCTGAAGGATGTAGTAAGTGGATCTCATTTTAACTCTCATTTCATTTGCACTCCCAGGACTGGAAAATAGCTTAGGCAGACTTGTCTTTGTTGGTTCATATCTCATTATTCACATCATAAATGGCAAGGATTAGAGAAGAAATACTAGGGTTGAAAATATCTCATGCAGAAACTTCTTAGTGGTCAGAATCAAAGAATTGGGAGGCAATGGGAAGATGAAAATAACATGACTGTGCCAGTATGTGGCAATGTCATGTCCTTCTGGGAACAGACTAAGAGAAAATACCTTAGTAATATAGGCAGTTTTCATCTGCCTCCACCCTTGTAATTTTCTCAGCTGACAGTGTTCTACAAGTTTATAAGATGCCTAAGTCATCTGCTTCTTGACATTTCTTTGGTTTGGCTTTTCCTTTCCTATCATTTTCTCTGCCTAGTGTTTTTTAACTGTGTTTAAAAGTGGCAGCAGCAGTGAGCAGGCTTTTGGCATGGCCACAATTGCTTCCAAGCAATGGTAGTAATCTTCTCACCTCTAGGGACAGGAGAGCAGGCAGAGCTGTGAACTTTCCTCCCCAGGAACTACTCTGCTTTCATGCTTAGAGCGAGGAGTGCTGGCTCATCCCTATGCCACACAAGGACCCTGCCTGCTGGCATTTGGGTCCATGAGTGGGACCCTAATCCCTGCAGGTGGGAAAACGTGGGCACTGCTGCTGAGGATTGCTCAGAAGTTGTGTTGTGTCACAGTGAGCACTGTGTGGGAATTGCAGGCTCGTGTTGACAGCAGAGGGCTGTGGCCAGGAGGAGTGAGCACTGGGGTGCTGTCCAACTCCTTTGCAGTTGCTAGAGCCAGCTTGCCTTCAACACCTGTACTCAGGATTGCCTGCAGGAAGAGAAATGGTGTTCTCCTTTATTCTAGCCGACTAGCTGAGGAAGGTTTGGCTCTCCAATTCATTGTATTTTCTCCTTCTCAAATTTGTGTGAACATGAAAAGAGGGAAAGAGTGGCAGCTGTACCCATCAGAGGAACCAGGTGAGCCAGACACCTTACAGAATATAGCAGACAAAAGAAATGTGTATGAATTCTGCATTTCATTTGCCATTTCTTGTGGACAGACTGTATATGGGTGTGTAGCAATTTTGTTTTTACCTTTTGTTTTCTGAAACACCCATTCTAATAATAAAATGTATGACACAGGAAGCCCCATTAAAGACACTGAGATTAGGTCAAGGTGGTGTTTAATATAATTAAAAATTGTAAGCATTTACTGAATAACTGCCATGAGGTGCTTGAAGGTGGTCCAAGATGATGGAAACTTTGGGTGTTACATCCTCTCTATGTTAAAAAGGACAGTGTTCCAAGATACTGGAACTCTTGATTAATTTTTCAGCAAACCACACTGATGTCTTCCTTTATTCATCTCTGTGGTGGAGGAAATAATTTGTAGAAAGTATAAGTTTCTGCATGAAGTTACCAGTCAACTTAATCCTATTCATTAAAATAATGCCTTTTAGTTGTTGATGCTGTTGAATTTTGATGATTGAAAAAACTAAACCTAAATCTTTAGATCTTTTCTAACTGTCACTAAGAGTAGGCTAAAGGTCTTTGAAATTTTTCTTAATATACAAGTTTGAGCTGTCACAAGGAAGAGATGAACTGCTTAATGTTTAATTAAAAATTACTTAGTTAATCTCTTGCATATTTTCTTCATGTTTTTGCCTATGGAAGGCCTGTTCATTATTTCAGAATGTCTTGGCTCCAGTCCATCTGCAAGACCTCATTTTTCTTTTGAAATTTGTAGTCTTCACAAGCTTGGCATCTGTGATATCACAAACAATGAATTACTGTGGCTGGAAGTCTCTGGAATAAAAAAACCCAAACCTCCTCTATAAGAACATAACTTTTTTACAGAATTGGTATTTGTTCTGAAGAAACACAGTTGACAAAAAAAAAAATGTTTTCAAAAATAACAGATTTTAAATCATTTTTTTTCCCCCTCCAAATGAACTGAAGTCCTGATGCCGAGGACTTGCTCTTTAAATAAATGGGATCTTTCTCTCCTTTCTTGGCAACAGCAGGAGTATTCTTGTGCTGTATGACAAGGCTAGCTGGTGCTATATTTGTCTTTCAGCTGTACACACATTTGCAAGAGGTTGTTTAATAAGAGAAAGGCAAAAAGCCAATACAGTTTAAAGAAAGTTTATTCTACCACAGCCTGAACTTTCTGGGTTGGCTTAAAGACAAGGCTACATACTTGTGGAGGATCAGGGAATATCATTACTGATATGAAATTAAAACTTTCCTGAGTTGTCTCTGGAAAGATCAGGGCTTTGTGGAGAAGGAGGGGGGCCTGGGGGTGTGACACGACAGACGTTTTTAAAATGGAGTTCAATAGATGTTTGGGTGCATCAGCAGAAGAGGAGAAAGGAAGACAAGAGGGTGGGGAAGAAGATATTAATAATGCTGTCAGTGGTTCTGTGCATGAAGAGCTGGATTTGGGACAAATGTACCTTACCTGTTTTCCTGAACAATATATGAAAGTGAAATTGCCTCAGACAGCGTTCCTGACATGCTGGTTGTTATTGGCACTCTGTAAGGTAAGAAACTTTAGTACAAGTCTGTGATATTTTTAATTAACTTCCTATGTGATTAAAATACAAATGGATCAAAATCTCTGCTGGAGCATTTGAGAATTCAGTCCTATGTACCATGCAGTTTTCTTAATGGTTTATTAGTAGCAGGAGCTTTGTAAATGTTGACATTGTACCCCAAAACATGTGATCCAACATGGGAAAACTTGTAGGGGCTACTCATGAGTATTACACAAAGAAATACATTAGTAATTGCTGGCCAGTTTATCTCTGTACACTGTTACATAATTGCAAGGGTTTCAAGATGATGTTAGATTAATTTCTAGGTGCAATTTTTTGTCACGTTCCTTGCTGATTTACATTAATCTCTTGTCTTGGATGAGCATTGGAATGTATTTTAACTCTGAAAATGTGAACCTTATAAAAGTAAAGAATTGGGTGGGGGTTTGGAGCATTTTTGTAAAATATAATGGAGTTTTTGAGGTTGTAGTGGGACTTATTTTAAATTTGATCTGTCCACATCTAATAAAAATACTATTACCTAAAGTATTGCTGGATAGGGAAGCAGCAAGGCAATGGACCAGGTATAAATGCTATAGTTCATTCCATTTCATTCCTTGCAGAAAGTTACTGTAATGTTCAGATCCAAGCAAAGAAACATTGAATTCTACAAAAGTGATTTAAGGTTTTAGGTTTAATTAGAAAAGCATTGAGACATTTGAGCTTTAAACACTGCTGGGTACAATGGTGTAACAAGGCTGTATCAGTAAATTTAGAATGTGTAATAGATCTTTGTTTCTCTGTTTCTTCATTCAGATCTTGCTGTGGTAGGCATTTAGTTGATGAGCAGATCAAATCCAGATCCAGATCAAATCAAATGTCAAGGCAGTGTTTACTGGCTGCTTTTTCTTCAGAAGTGTGTGACAGAGGAGATCCATGATGATGATGATGGGGTGGAGCCCACAGGAGTTGGGACCAGGTGGTGCCTCAGCAGCAGATGCCCTCTCTTCTGTGTGCATGGCAGCTTTGGGGCAGTAGCTACATCAGGTTTTTTGACAGCATAGCTATGCAAAACTATAACATCCCAAGGTAAACTGAACATTTCTAACAGTGTATGTGCTGGATTGCTAGATAGCTTTGTTTCCACACATATTCCTTGTTTGTAGCATCTTTGCTCTTGTCTGTATGTAGCACTTACCCTGTGGTGCCAATTGCTTGCATTAGGGGGCAGATAGAGACCCTTTCATAGAACTTTTTCTGGTATTTTTCCTGCAGGGATCTTTTGTGAGGCTGACTGAAAAGGGGTAGGGTCCACACAGCTATGGGGGTGGAGTAAATGGCCCTAGGGCAGATGCCAGAGCCAACTCGTGAGGCAGAGCCCTGGTCAGTACACACTTCCTGATGCTTCTGAGGAGGCTGATTCAGGGTGGGGAAGGTCGCACCTTGTCTGGTTGCTGGTTGGTTTGATTGATTCTCTTGTGGTTGGAACTATTTGCAGCCATTGAGTTTGTAGGTTTTAAGAGCCATACTAACATTATAGAAAGAGGCAGAACCTCACTTGTGCCTACAAATCTGGTAGCTGCTCTGGGTGTGTGCAACAACTTCAGTCCCCAGGACTCGCTGCCTGTGCATAGATTTTTTTGTAGCCTTATTGTGAAGTGTGCACAAAATGTTGATTTTCTGTTTTCTGTTGTTGTCTGCACACAATGGTTTTGCCCAACATGCATGAGTTATCCTGTAGGGTAATTGGTTGTTCCATTTCTTTGTGGATAGTTTCCTCGATGACAGGAAGAATTTTTAAAGTACATAAACTAGAAGAGATGCTTCTGTCTGTGATTTTATGTGCTTGCATATAGCCTTACATCTGCACAGTGCATTTAGATTTTTTGAGTTGGGAAGGAACAATTCATGCTACTATAAAGTGAGGAGATGTAATATAGCTTCTCTTAAAATCACAAATTACTTCAGAAAGCTTTTTGAGAACCTTGCAATGCCCTGGCTAAGCCAAGAGGATAACTAAACCTCTCATTTATTAATGCTTCTTTCTTGCTGAGCTTTCTTAAAGACCGTTCAGATTTGAGACCCCACTTTCTTATTTCCTGACACTCTTCCATGACTTAAATCTCTTCCAAGTTCTAATCCATTCAAAAAGTGCTAATTTTTTTCTCCTTCCCCCTCACCAGAACAAAAGCAGCACAGTGTTGCTTTTTCTCAGGTTCTGCAACTTGGCAGAAGCCAGCAATCCTGCTGTAGTGGGAGGGGAGGGAAGGCCAGCAGCACTGAAATGGTGCTGCTGTGTTACAGAGGCAGCCTTTGTAACAGCTTGTGGACCTCCCCCATACACCCAAATGTTTCCAGTTCTTGGCTACAGGCAGGGCCCCAGGTGCTCATGACTTGGAAAATATCAGTGACTCCCTGTAACTCCTTATCAATGCTCCTCCACAAAGATTTACATGTCCTTTGTGTCAGGGGAGCCGACCCCTCTGTAAATTAACACGGGCAGAATGAGGAGAGACTGTGTTCAGCAGGTGAGAAACCAAGCTGAGCGTGCTCTCATGCAGTTTGACATGAAGTTATCAAACAAAATAATCAAATGAACAAAATGATGAAATTCCACCAGTGTGTGGTGGGAACACGTGCAATGAGCCTGCCCGAGTTCAGGAGGAGTAGACTGAGCTCAAGTCTGGGTGGAATGATGTCTGGGAAATTTCCCACTCGTGTTTCCCTGAGGGAGGCTTGCATTTTCAGGGGCCACCTTGATTTGTGGGGATGAGGGAAGAGACTTCAAATCTTTCTTTAATTCAGATTTAACATAAATTTAGTTGAACTGACTCTCTGTTTCAATAGTTTACCATACTTTGGTAAGATTCTCTACCTCTGATTATCAAAACCAGCTGGGTTTTTTTGATTTCCCTGTTATTTACTATACTTTAAGCATTTTCTATCAGCTCATCTGGTATTTTTTAATAGTCTAAAATCTATACAAAAGGCAAAATAATGGTGAGACAGATCTGTAATTCAATTTCTTGTCTTGTCTCTGTATTTTTGAGTACTGTGCTCCACAGAGTTTCCAGCTCTCTTCCTATGATCTTCCACATGCCATGTAATGCATGAGAATGGATCCCAGTGAAAGATTAAATCTCTGTCCTATAGTTCAGGGCACAGGGGCTTAATTCTTTGCTACTCAATAGATGTATCACTCTGTGTTCATAATCTTGCTGTCCTTGGCTCAGCTCATTGCATTTAAAGGGGATAGGAAATTTGTTTGATTTTATTTCTTAATTTATTTTGATTTTTTCTTCTGATTAGAAACATTGTAGGGCTGGGCTATTTTCCTGTAATTATGGACAATGTTCATATGCCTGTGCAACAGTATGGGATGAATCCCTTCCAAGGGGAAAGAAGGAATCTAGTTTTCCTATAATATCAATGAATTCTCTAGCCATTAGCCTGATGACAAGGAAGTGTAGGGGCTATAGCTGCCTTCTTTTGCCACCCCTTGAGGGAAAAAAAGGATACAGGGAGGAAATTTTTTGCCCTTTTTTAGTTGCTGACTACTAGAAAATATTCAGTGAAAGTGTGGCCACTTCTGGAGGTGGCACTTGTGTTTTCCATCCCAACAAGTTGGAAGCTCTGAGACATGGGTGGTTTCTTCAGGAGAGGGTTTTCTCTGAATTCTGAAGGACAGCCCCTAAGAAAATGGTCCAGTGAAGGAGGAGAGGACTATCTGATCTATCTTCTTGTAACAATTTTACAGTGGTTAGATGTAATTGTTGCCTGCCAAACATGCTGCTGCTCTGGTTTTAACACTCCCCAAGTACTCTGTGAGAACATTTAACCACTGTGAGTTTTAAGCATGAGAACATTGGGGCTGGAAAACCAAATCTGAGGTTCCGATGTATTTTTGAGCTCTTTTTTTCAACATGACTTATTATGGTCACAGGAAGATTTTGACAGAGGAAGGAGCTGGACCTCGATATACAGAGTGTGGGGGCATAGGTTTAACCAGTGGACAGGTCACACTTGGGCCAAAAATTCTGTGAGGGGTCCTGGCTGACTCCCTTCACAGTTATTTTCCAGCTACCTTGAATATTTATTGGAAATTACAAGATAATTTTTTTTTTAGTTGGTTGGTTTAGTTTTCTGGGGGGTTTTTTGTTTGTTTGTTTGTTTTGATTGGTTGGTTTTGGCTTTTTTGTGTTTTTTTGTCGATTTTGTTGTTGTTTGATTTAGTTTTGTTTGGGTTTTTGTTTATTTCTGTTATTTAATATGCTTACATGGTTTTGCTGCATCTCTAACTCCTTCCTAACAATTTTGAACATTCTGGTCAATCTCAGCAAAATTTGAGTGAGGTAGAAGTTAACACAGTTCACAAGTGGGTAGTCAGGGAGTGAAAATAGATTTAGCTAATGCTCCTCCCGAGGGAAAGGCTCCTTCATAAAACTGTCCCTTATTCAACATCAGAAATTTTGTACAATTATTCCATTTCCACACTGGAGAACTGCAGAGCTGCAGGAAAGAGAACACTCTTGGGTCAGCTGCTTATAGAAATTCGTGTTTTCTCAGTAAAGTGTTTTTTGTTTGGCTATTAATGGAATTCCACTGAAGCCTACTGTTTGTCTTCAGTCCTCAAAGTAAAAGCCAAGAAGTGGCTTTAAGAAGTGCAACATGAGACAACTAAAGAGGGATGTTTTGCAGCAAGCTTTCAACAGTGCCTTCCCTCCCCTTTGGAACACTGGTTTTTTAAGCTTTCAGCCAGAATACTCAGCATCCTTTCACTCATTTGGTCAAAACTTCCAATATTTTATTTAGGGTCAGGCTCTGAGGGCAAACAGTCTGATTAGATACACTGAACTCCTAAAACATCATAAGCTGTTCTATGGGGCTTGTTTTGTTTAGGAGTAATATTTCTGAATCTGTTTTCCTTTAATTTATCCTCTAATTTTCTGGATTCCTTTGGGCTAGAAATATTTAAACAGTCTGTTTTATATTGGAATAGTACTTGCAATGCTGGGTAGAGTGAAGTGTTGTAGAGAGACGAGGCAGTGAAAATGGAAAACATCAGGGGGAAAAGTGGAATGTATTAAACCTGACAATGAGCTTGGTTCAGATGGGTTTCTCATTCTGGGCAGAGATTCAGTTCTTTATGGGCAGTGTAAATCATTCAGCATGTGCTGGGGACTTTGACTTCTTCTTTTCCCCACTGAAAAAAACCAAACTTGAAGTTTTTCCAGTATCTTTAGTATTCATCAAGCCATCTCCTGGATTCAGCTCTGACCCACAAGCAGGGTGTTCAGAGTGCAGGCTGTGAAAGGCTGATGTGCTGAACAATTCCAAAACATTTTTTAAAACCTGGGAAACGACTGTTGGAAAAGCCAGCCACATCCCTTTTTTACAACCTCATTCTCTTAACATTATCACACCTTCATTTCCATGGGAGAATGTGTTCAATATCTACTTTTCAGCAGAACTGCCTTTCTCAGCTACCACAGTTCTCGAAAATCACTCTCAATCAAAGCTGCATTATTTTCTTTATGCAGTTAATTCAAGGCCAGTTCCTGTAACAAACCTACAGGCTTCTGCAGCACTGCAGCTCATGAATCAGGGCACAACTTCCTTGCTGAATTGTGACTTGATGGTTAGCTTAAAAAAAATTGCCTGAAATCCTGCATGACTAAGACTAAAAGTACACAGGGTGGATTAAGAACCTGTAAGCAGATGACTGAGAACAAATCTCTTCTTGTGCACACTGGAATATTTGATGCTCTTCCTAGAAAGTGCCTCATTATTACAGAAATCTAAGAAGGTGCTGTGGTTTTTTTCTCCTCCTGATGTTTTGTGTTAGAAGAAAAGCACAACTAGTGTTGGAAGGAAATAAAACTTCTCATTTGATGCTTGAAGTGTGGTGCTCTGAAAGTGATTATTTACAAATCTGGATGAAAATTGACAAATAAGGAAGAATTTGTGCTGTTAAAAGCCTTTAATAAGGTGTTGTTAGATAGCAAAATGTATAAATACCCACAAGAATGGCAGGGCAGTTTTAAAAGTTAGCTCGATCACTCTACCATTCAGGAGCAAGGAGTAAAATACAATTTCCATTTCTAAAAAACAACAAAAGTATTCTTTTTATACACTGAAGTTTGATTTTTTTGGAAACTTGTGTTTGCACTGGGAAAGAGTGTGTCTGGGTGCAAAAAGATCATTCTTTGTAGAGCCATCAATTTCTGTAAAAATGTTGTAGAATGATACAGATAATTAAAAACAAATAAAAAGCAAGCAACTTTTATCCCTTTGTTTTGAATATGAATAGATATATTACATTTTTCCCTTAGCCAAAGGCAGATTTTGTTCTCTAGCTTTGTTTTTGTTTTTGGATGAAACCAGTGAATTTATTTGTAGATTACAGAGAATAGTATCATTTTGATTATGGTCCTTATAAGTGACTGTCATATAGATTCTAGCATAAGAAAATGGCAGGATAAACATTGGGAACTCACCTTTTCTGTCTTAATGCAACAGATGAGATTGTAGTGGTGCAGTTTAGAGAACTTCCAGGTAATAGAGGAATCCAGACAGAATTATTTACCCTAGGACAGCTGCAAGCTCTGAGCACAGACCCGAGTTCACAGACAAATTTTCAACAATGTCCATTGAGGTTTACCAGTCCAAGTTCTCTGATCCACACTCTGCCAGCAGGTTCTGCTCCTGCTGGGGTCAGTGCCACAGGATGTGCAGCCACCACGCTGGAGCACAGGCTTTGGTGTTCAGGTGTGTTAGGAACAGCTGAAGTCAGCACTGCTGTTTGCTTTAACCATTCCAGCTGGCTTTCTGTGCTAATACAAGTGAGGCCCACCAAGGCAGACAAGGTCAATAGAACATCCACTTCTATGGTACAGGGGGTGTGGATCTGTCCCCTGGACAGCACCTGGAAAATGTGGCTAGTAAGATTGCAAAGGTGTTTGCTAAACCCTTATGTACTAATTAACAACATACTCTGGTGGCATGGATGAACTAGAAAATTAACAGGATAAAAAATACATCTTTTTATGGCTCCTTCTGTATTTTCTACCTTTTCCTGGTAATTATGTTTGATATCATTTCCCAGAAAGCAGTATCAATGCCCTATATTAAATTATATGGGAGATAATTTCACAGTCTTTTTTATACTCTATGTGCTCCTTCAGAGCTAAACTGAAAAGAATTGGGGTGGGGGTGTATTTGAAAACATTTTGTGAATGTTTCTGTGCTGCCAAAGTAGACAGATAGCTTTCATGCCCAGACACAAAGTTATGGGGTGGGGCAGGCAGAAGGGATTAATGCAGTTTCCATATGAATAAGTAGGGGTTTTTTGGTGTTATTTATTATAATCCTATTAGCACAATGGACAAGCCTAGTACAGTTTGGTAGCCAGTCTCTCCCTGCTGAGAGAGACCAGGCCCTTAAGGTGTGGTGAGAAGCGCGTGGGTGATGAACCAGAATGTGGAGAAAATACTGAAGTCAATGCTCAGGAGACAATAACTTTCATAATGTTGCCAGTTAAGGTTTTCAAACTGGCCTTTTTTCCTTTGAATTCCCAGCTCCTGGAGGCATGTGACTGCACGAGGGTCTGATTTAATTAAAAAAAAAAAAAACCAACACATTTTCAGGTGCTACAACTGCAAAGGAAAACTGAAATACTAATTTGCAGGGCAAAGTTCTTAAACAATGAGTCTTTCATCCTTGGATTTGTCCATCATCTTTCAAGTATTTTACAGCTTGGATCAGCTTGTAAAAGATGCTGATTATAATGGCTACTGGATTGACTTTTTTCTTTGCTCAGCCCAAATAAAAAGTCAAAATGCATTGAGTTTAGCAGTATTCATCAGAAAAGTGCAGGCTTTCATTTCACTTCCCACATTAATAGCCAGCCAAGATGCCCAGCAGAGAGAGAGTGCAAGGAGACTGACATCAGCAAAATGCAATGGAACCAGGAGAAAACCTCCTAAAAAAACCCCTAAAACCAGAGAGAGAGACAGAAAGGGGGGGAAAAAAAGGAAAAGAAAAAGAGGGGGAAAAAAATTGCATTTTAGCTGCTAGAAGCAGGCAAAGGCTTCCAGAGCAAATCTGCACACAAGTCATCCTGGGAACTGCAGTGGTCATAAATGGTGGAAGGTTTCCCATTGCCCATCAGATCAGTGTTTGCCACTCTCCAAAGACAACAACTGCCTGTTGAATTGTGAGAGTGACAACACAGGGTGGCACGAATTTTTAAAAAATGATCTCACTGTGTTCTCATGGGATTTCCAGTCTTGCTGAAACCAAGGCTCTGCGTACATCTTTGTTTCCATGGATGTGTGCTATTTTTCATTCTGTTTGCTTTCAAGCATATGTCACTTCTAAGAGAATGGAACCTTTGGCTCCAGAGTCCTGTGTTCAGAATTCCTGTGCAGAGCAATGTTTGGTTTGTGTTGGGGACCACTAATATGGATCCCCAGGGGAGCAGCACTGTGGCTGGAGCCAGTGTTTGTCCAAACCCTGATCTCTGGAAGCACAAACTGTGGGTTGATGTCCAACCCACAGCACTGTCTTCCCGTGTGTGCTCAATCCAAATGTACATTTTCAGTTCAGTAGAGTTCATCCTTTCCAGACTGAGAAATGTGCACAATCCTGTGTGAGCACACTGAAGATTTGGGTTCACTCCTGTTCCTGCTTCAAGCTTCCAGCAGGGTCTTGGATGAACTGCTTCATCTCTGCATCAGTTCTTTCTCTTAAGGGAAAATTTGCTTATTCCCACCAGGATGTACGCAGCTCTTTGAGAGGAGGTGCTTGTGTGCTTTGCACAGCAAGTCTGATTTGGGCAGCAGCCTGTAGCTATCACTGCATTACAAAGAGCAGGTGGAAGGGGAAATGGCCTGCTCAGTAGCAGGAGAGAGAAATTTAAATTTGAATGACATCTGCAATTTGTAAGTTAAAAACATCCAAAATTAACGGAACATTTAAGTTTTCAGATTAGATTTATTTTAGAGTTGTGTAGTAAAAAATGGTAGGATGTTGCTGAGAAGCTTATGCAACTGCTTTTGGTTTTAAGTGCCTTTTTTTGGTGGTGCTCATGCCTTAAGCAATTCCAGCCTCTAATTACTTGTTTGTTAGTCCATTTGTTCCACCCACACACACACTTGCAACAACACAACTGTTAGCAAGTTGCAAAAGTCGAGGAGTAGATATGTCTGGAAATCGAATTTCTGATTAATTGGCCCAGTCAATTTTAATTTCTGTGCAAGTGCCACATTTCAGAGCACAAGCAGGGCAGAAACAGGTGGGAGTATTGGTCAGCTGGAACTTCCTTACACCATCACTGCCCCAAGAGCATGGGGCTGTACCACATTCTCTATTGCTGTCAGAACGTCTTTCCAAGAAAACCAAACCCACCTAGACAAGGTCAGGACCTGTGTTGTAAAATCTACATCAGATTCAGGGAGTATTCTGTTAAATTATCAGAGAGAAGTCATTGTTTCAGTAGATCAAAGGAGAAACCCAGTGCCTCGGGGTTATTTACATGTTGTGTTTGATCCTGATATTGCTGTGCTCTTCCTCTGAGCAGCACCAGGAGAGAGTTATCCTCACCTGAAAAAAACAAGGTTAGTGGCAGGAACTATTTTTATTCAGGTTAAGTACAAAACTCAAATGACTGTGCAATGACTTATAGAGATAAGGTGTGCAGAATCAAAAATGCATTCTTCAGAAATCTGATAACTTCATTTGTTTTCAAATAAGTGATCCTTGATTATGTGAAATGGTTTAGAAGACATTAGTAGTGGTTTTTTCTTTGTTTGTTTCATTTTCAGAATATCAGACTGAGTTTTCTGAAGCTGTTTTTTTTTTTTTAATGGTTTACTACTGCCACTATAAAAGTGGTAATTCTTTATAAAAAAAGAAACAAGCTGAAAGAACAGGCTAAAAATGAGCATGGAGAAAAGTAGATAGTGTTGAAGCTATTTTAGAACAAATTTCAGGAAACTTCATTGTTCAGGGATAAACTAACTTTGCTTAAAATTAAAATCTACTTATTTGGACAGATATAGCTTCAAGAGTTACATATAGTTCCAGATGGTTCACTCTCCCTTCTTCTCATTTTCATGAATCCCTTTGCAGTTTATCCTAAAGCTCTCCAGACCTGTAGTGCCTGTTCTAAGAGAGAGGGTTTATGTCAGTGTGTTCAAAATGGAGGTTGAAATGGAGGGAAAGGTCCTCCTGGAGAAGAACATGCACTTCTCCAGAGAAACAGAAAGGAAAGGGGTTCCAGGAAGAGTCAAAGCTGCCATAACCTTGGTGTACAACAAGGTGCTGTACATCTCATCTATATCCACCTGTATCTCAGACCAGTAAATAAAGGCACACAAAGGAATCTGTGACCCTAAGGTAGGATTTACCACCACTCACGGGACCATGATCAATTTTCCAAGTTCTTCTATTATATTATTTTCTATCTTTCTTTAAAAATAGAAAACAGCTTTTCATTTGGCCTTGGAAAATCTTAAGGAATGTTATCATGTTATCATTACTTAAGTGAGCTTTTTGGGATGGAGAGGTTTTACTCCTGTGAGTGAAGGATTATGCTTAGCCTACAGTGTTATTGTAGCTGAGGATCATCACCCTCATTTAAATGTCATAGTTTCTGTGAAACCCATGAGGTGGGAAAGGAAAGGAAAGGAAAGGAAAGGAAAGGAAAGGAAAGGAAAGGAAAGGAAAGGAAAGGAAAGGAAAGGAAAGGAAAGGGAGAAAGAAATCTGGGAAAATATGTGTAAGGAATGGGGTTTGGGATCGCTGTTTAGAATAGAACATCAACTGGTTTTTATATAAGGCTTTAGTATTGGAGATGGGCAAAATGACCTAAGGCAGAACCTTCGACTTGAAGGTTTTATTTTACATTTTCCTTTCCAATGCAAAGTTCAAGCCAAGTTCACTAAAGTTTGTGAACCCTTCAGCCACACTTGGCTAAGTTGCAAGCCTGAAATTGTATGTGGTTTGGGTGCAAATCAGCATGGGTTTGATCCCAAGCCACTTGAAACACAGCACTTCTGGCCACATGGAGCTCTGTCTTTCAGCCTCCTTTGCAGCCCAGACCTAGACTTGCCCAGAGGGAAGCTGTGGCTGAAAGCCCCGTGGATGGTGCCCACTTCACTTCTCTCTGGTTTTTCACAGAAATGGGGAGCGTTGTGTACTTGTCCTGGGTGCTTTGGGTTCCAGTTTAGCTAGAGGCTCCTTATAGACATCCCTACGTCTAAACTTCAGAGCTGAAGGGGCAACATGTGCATCCCACCCCATTTTCCATGGGGAGTTTTCTTCAGAACAGACTCCTTCCTGGCGAAAGGCAAAATTCCAAATGTGTTGGTTCTCTTCCTAGGAATTTTTCAAAAATTAATCTGTAAATACTTTTTGACTTATAGAATTAGATTATTTCAGATAAGTCTAAAAGTTTTTTCAGTTCTATTCTGTGTAGTTCAAGGTCTGGGGAAAATTTCTTGTAGAAGCCACAAGCTGGTTCCTGCAGGTCTCAGGGATTTCTTTGTACCAGTAGCCACAATATGGATACCTGCCATGATGGCAGAGTCAGACCTTTGGTAATCCAGAGTGACCAGATGCTGGTCCTGTGTGTGTTAAAGACTTGCACTTCTGTGGAGTTGAATAGCTAGATAAGATGTTATTATTAATTATTAATACAACAACTAATTGTTATAAATGCTGAGAGGACTTTTACAAAAGCTATTATGAAGTCACTCTTTTGCTGCCAAGTAGTAGTGTATTATTTTGTGACATTGGGTATCCTTTCCTCTTTGTTACGCTGAGTTGAACAACCTTGAAGCTCCAGCTAAACAAGTTTCCAATCTTTCTGAATTTGTATGGAATGACTAAGCTTTGGCTGAGAGTTTTCTGACATGGTAATGTCTGTTCATGTCTTTTCCTGGCTTCCTTTCTTCTCTGTGAAGGGTAAGCTCACGAATAAGATGCCTGGGAAGTAATTGCCAGCAGCTTTTCTATAATAACATGAGAAGTAAGTCTGCAGCTCTTGTGGCGAGGTTTTAAAGAGTTGCCATGTAATCACTCCTTTCAGAGCCAGCTGCTCTTAGAGAATCCTTGGGATACGCTCTGTCTGTAAGATGCTAAACCCCAAGGGCCCAAGTGAGGCAGAGTTTTTGGCTTTTCTAGTGAGAAATGGGTCGGTTACTCCCCTTGTCACCTGTGTGCAGTTGTCACTGGCTGCTCCCTTACATATTGCATCCAGTGTCTGTTGAGCAGTGGCTAAGAAAATGTGGATGTCCAGCCTTTTCTAGAGGCAGCTGCTACTGTTTAGCTGTAATTACTCATCTGTGAACACCTTTCAAGTGACACAAACCCGATAGTTTTTAATCTTTATGTAACAAGCATTCAGAAAAAGAGCTGCCTGAATTTTTCCTTTTATGGTCTATCATAACTGACAGTAATAGAGGCAAACTTTGGATATAGAATAAATTTTAAGAATCAGGATTGCACAGTTTAGAAATCTTTCAATTTGCTATTAAACTATCCAAATGTGGTCTTGATGTATGCACTTTGAAACTGTTTTGTTCCACAGTCCACAGGGAAATCTAGCATTCAAAGCAATTTGACATTGTTAAGTGCCATTTTTAGTGTATTTTGATACAGGTCAACTTCTATTACCTCTTTTCACTTCCAAAAATTGCTTCTAGCAGTGTGAATAGATAGTTTCCTCTCCTCTTTTGTAGCAGCATAAGTTATATGTGCATATAGGTAGTACAAGATAGAATTTACTGGAACACTCTGTTTCTCTTCCAGCCTGTTCACCTTTGCTTGCTACCTCTGCCTGTGCTTGTCTTTCCAGACCAGTCTTAGCTTCCAGCCCTTGAATGCCTGCCTCCCCTGCCCACCTGGGTGTTGATGATCTTAAAAAATTTCCTTTTTCTGAGTTCATATTTTCAGACACAAATACTTCTATACAGGGTGTGGATTACACATGTTCTGGTGGCATATTCCAGACTCTTAGCAGAAATGTTATATTCTGCTGGACTTAATTACATCCAAGACAGTGTTAGTACATTCTTACAAGATAAACAGATTTTTTTCTCAGAGAATGACTTGCACCAGGTACTGCCAAGCACTTTAAGCAGATCTGCTAAGCAATAAAGTGTTTAGGATTTATAATCTGGCACTAGAGTGTTCTAATGCCTACAATTTATCTGACTTATATCACTATGAAGTCAGAGCATGGTTGGCTATTTACATGAAGTTAGTCTCAGAGAGCTTCCAAACGGAACTTTTTGTTTGAAAAAATTCTTCAGAATCCCTGTCCAGAGTTTTCCTGTGAGAGCACCACATAACATGATTACTGTTTTAGAGGGTGTATGACCTTAAAGAGAAATGGAGAGAGTATTAAAGCACACATACTAACTGGGGTACTGGTGGGCAGGAATTCTGCTCCCATCTTTTTTTTTTGCAGTGTGAATAGATAGTTTCCTCTCCTCCCTCTTATACTTAGCTCCTCTCCAAGTAACTGCTTAGGTTAAATTAGGTTTTCCTTTCCTGTTTTAACTGTTAGCTTCTCCCTCTCTTCATTGAACCCACCCTCTCCGAAAGAGTCCTGAATACATGAAAAGCTTTTGCAGTGTGCCCTGAAGCATGTCTGTTGATGAAGCACATACAATGTCATTATGGATAGCCTGATGCAGCATCATGAAGTGCCTTTGTTTACAACCTCTCTATCAGGAGAGTATAATGAACGGATTCACTGAGGAAATGCAAAAGCAGATGCCTTTGGCTGGCTCCTGTTGTTTTCTTTTTGGCAAAGACAGAGGGACGAATCTGCTCTGGGACAACCCCACTGAAGTCAGATGAGTTACACCAGGCAGAAACTGGAACTTTTTTCTTTTCTTCTTCCTCTTTTTTTTTTTTTCCCCATTTTGTTTGTTTGTTGGTTTTTGTTTTGCAGAACAGAGTTTCCAGGTCTCTTTTCCCTGGCTGTCACAATTTCTCTTTCCACAGAAAGCCTATGAGAAAAGCCTGTCTGCTTCTAAAAAGGTAGGATATCCTCTTAGTCACTAATAGCTAATTTCTTCAGCTGTCTACATTCTATATATATCGATCAATGGATGTAATAATTAAATTTATATTTTAAAAAATATTAAAATCTTTGTTACTGAATGGGAGAGTAAGAACAAATTCTGCTGTGAGGGGGATTCAGTACTAACACACAGCTGTGCTGCTGCAAGGGCATGAGGTGTGCTCAGAGCTGACCTAGGCCAGCATGTGGTATCACCTTGAAAGGTGTACTCATCCCTGCATGTACTGGGGTGGAGCACTGGGCAGAGCTTCTGAGGGCAGGTGTCTCTGAAAGCACCCCATTTCACATGTCTGTGAAACCTTTAAGGAAGAGAAACCTGTGGCAACTCATGGTATCATGCATATCTGCTACTGAAAATCTTTAAAACAAGCTTTTGTGGGTAAACCTGGAATTGCACAGTGTAATAACAGAATCAGCAGGACTGCTGCTGCCTTCTGCCTGCTTGTGCAGTGACCATACTTCTGGGGTTTTTTCTTCTACTGGGGGCCTGAGTGGGGCCTCTCACATAAAACCTGCCATTTACCATTTGCCTTTTGCTGAGGCTCCCTTTGTACTCTCACAAGGCAGCTGGCAGGAGTGCTGACCTCCCCGAAGCAGAGCTTGCCAGCACTGGCTGATCAATATTCAGTAGAGCCAGTTGCTCATTGCGAAGCCATTGATTATCTCTGGAAGGTCACTCCCCATGGGTGGCACTTTGCAGTCTCTGTACCTCCCCTCCACCCCCCTTCCAGCCTCTCAAGAGGAAAGAGGATGAGTGCTGGGATGGAAATGAGGTTCCCATTCAGGGTCTGAATAGTTTGTTGTCAGATGTCAAAACAGTCTTTCAAAAGAAGGTGATTTCCTCCCTGCCAGATTTTTGTTTATACCATTTTGGTACTTCTAATTTCTGGGTTACTTTTAGTGATTGCAAGCTGTGGCACTTGAAGCATTAGTTGTACTTGACTCAGGCAGGTTGCACTAAACCTTGGTTTGCTGTGACCAAAGGAAAAACTCACATATTTGCTCAGCTGTAGGTGACCTGTCAGACCTCTTGGATGGAAGGGGAGAGCCATGATTTCATATTCCATGCTATTTAAGAGTGAATGAACAGGGAGACTCATGGAAATATAAAAACATGGCACAGACCCCTATTTGCTGGTGTGCACTGCTCAGAACACATCCAATTCCTCTTTTCTAACACAAGAAAGGAGGCCAGTCAGGTTTGTGTGGCACAAAACTCAAAAAGTTCAGGAAAGCACATAGTTTATAGAGGATCAGGACAGCATTATCTTTTCCTTTAAATATGCCTGTACTTTTTTGTATAGAGTTGTGGGGGGTTTTTGTATAGAACTTATCACCATGGTGTCTGAGTGCCTTCTCCATGCATTCAGTCTTCCAGTATCTTTTTGTGAGGTAGCAAAAGGAGAGAGAGGGGTGAATACAGTGAATTATTTGCTCAAGGTCATTCAACAAGTCTAAGGCAGAACAAGGAACTGAATGCAGATAACCTAACACTCATATATTGTCTATCCTTTACTTTAGGAATGAATGGATCCCAAAGATTGAAAGAAAACCACAATATTATTTCCTATAGCTATTCTCAGTCTGGATTGACTCAGACCCAGGCTTTTCCTTGGCATCCATTCGACGTGGCAGATAAAAGGCAGATGTGTCAATAGTGAGCCCCTGTTCACAGCTTGACATTTGAGCTTGCGTCACTGTGGCCTCCTTTTTTGTTACAACTGTTCCTGTGCAGTGTCCTCTGTGCCTGCCTGGTGCAGAGAATCACTTTCTATAGAAGCTGGCTTGTAAACTGCTGGGCTTGTGGCCAGTGAGGACAAGGAGCTTGCCTGAGGGCAGCACAGAGCTGCCTCCTTCACACATTGCTGCTCTGGCTTCCTTCAGCCATTTGTTCCCTGTTGTCACCACATGGGCAAGCAGGAGCTCCTGTTCAGGGGCTCCTCCTGGAACCCAGGGGCTCCTCCTGGAACGCAGGAGCGAAAGCAGCAGGGTGCTGGGTGTAAATTGAATGTCAATATCCCCACTTCACATCAGTGCTGACAGGTCTGTCTGTGGCTGTGCAGGCACCACATAAAGAGCACTGGGATGCTCGGAGGGAGGATTTCCTCCTGGGAGATGCCTGCTGATGGTGGTGGTTTTCTCACTCTCTAGAGTTCGTAGCAAGAGTGTGTAAGGTGCAAGTTGTTAATTTTTCCATTGCAGTGTCCCTCAGTGGGGTCAAAGTGCATGGCTTAAAGATCCCTCATCCCCTCAGAGCTGTGCTAGCCTGGACACCTAAGTCATTTTTTTCTCTCTGCTTGAACTCAGTTCCTGTCTTTCTTCAGGTGACAAAGTGAAAGATCTCTGGAGAAGCTGTGCTCCCATCAGGTATTTTACCTGATCCAGAATGATTTCAAATTAGAATTTGTCCACTAGTTTTGAATTTAAGTGGCAATTCAGGATGCTGAGCAGTGTGACTGCAGTGTACATGGATCCTACAATTTCTACCTGTTGATCCAGTGACACAAGAATATCAGATTCATTTTCCCTCTAAAATAAAAGTAAAATTGGTCTATGGTTTGCATTCAGGGAAGAGGAATTGCATTCCAAATGGTGAGGAAACAAATAATAGAAATTTCTTGGTTAGGTGAAATTGATAATTTCATACCCATTCTTAGTTGCTACTGGAGTGTCTTATTGCAAATTCAGGATAATAATGAAGAGGCATAATCTGCAGGATATATTGCTTTGAAAGTTAAGCATACGAAGCTATTAAACTACTATTTTCATCTGGTGTTCCTGGAAAAACATTTTCTGAGACTTTGTACTGTAGACAGCATGTAAAAATATATGAGGTACTTCCAATTATAATAAGGAAATCCTGAGCTCAGCCTTTGGAGGATGAATTGCTAAGGCACACATTTCATATGATATTTGCTTGTCTGTAGCAAGAATGTTGCAGTTACCATCTACATAATTATTCACACTATGTTGCAAAGAGAATGGGGAATCTGCTTTCCAAACACAGATTTACAGTCCATTAAAGACTTCTGGTTCAGTGTACAGCAGGAGATACATCAGGAAACAAAGCTCAGTTATCACCATCCAGATGAAAATATTTGGAAGGGTAGAAATCAATTCAGAAGAACTTCAGATCTATTTCATCATTGAGACTTTGCATTACTTTTGATGCCACCACTCTGCAGCACTGCCCTGGAAGGTTCTGCTGCAAGAAGCCTGTATCTGGTGAGCATACTCATACTTTTTATACCTTATTGATGTTTCTTTGTTACATGTTGATGTCTGCAGCATATCTGTGTGAAAAATTACTTCAGACTGAGGTTTTGCAGTAGACACTGCAGAAAATATATGAAGGTGTGTAAAGTTAACTCCCTCAATCATTTGACAAAGAGAATCCCTCAGAATCCAGTGCTCTCTCCCTCCAGCACCTGGATTAAAGTATTATGTGTTGGAAATGGCCACTGCCCAGCCTTTCTAATTCACATACTGAGCACAACACACACACTTTACAGATGTAAATAAACCACTTTCTGCTCTGCCAAGCTTCCCAATCATTTATTGACACTTACTGGAAGTGTTTGAGTACTCAGAGTTTAGTAGGATTTTCTTTTCCCATGTGGGGTTGGAATAGTTTTTATCAAAATCTGCATCCCAGGAGGGTATGGATATGTTTCTGTCCTTATGTTCATACCAATCCATGGAAACTCAACCTCTGCTGCCATCATATCTGTGAAAGGAATGGGTTATTGGGGGTCCTGACTATTCCAAAATGGGCAGTGGGGCAATGCAATTGTACCCAGTGTGAGAGTTTACACTCCAACTCCTGAAATGGCAAAGGACCATCTTTTACAGTCCTGAAGAACTTGAAAACCCACTATTTAATGATTTTTTACCTTCATTCCTAATGAAATGTGGCTGTTGAGAGGTCTATGTCTGACTGTCTCATTGCATGTACCTTTTGAAACTATTGACAGTTTTCAACCAAATTTAAAAGAGAGGTAATAGAGTATCACAGATTTCTGCAAGTTTTATAAACACTGGCAGTTAAGTAATCAAGAAGTATTCAAATTAGTGCTCTTACCAAGGGAACTCTCCAAATGTGTGTTTTTACTCCCAAGCCCCAGCTGGTCAGTCAGTGTTTGTGGGTGGGAACAGAGCTAATGTGGTGAGAAAGGGTATATTGGGGGCAAAATTCCGTAGGAAACCAGGCTTCATCAGTTCTGTCTCTTGAGGAACAAGCTATTGTATAGAACAGCACAGAGATGCTGCATAGATGTGAATCCCTCAGTTACAGTTTAGCTTTTGTCCTTTACTAAAAGAGTGTGATGTGTAGAGACTCTTTCAACATTTGGAGAGAGGAGCTGAACAAAACAGAGATCATTATATACAATATCTGTCAAGACTTGTGAATGGCCTGTGTTAGCCTGCCAAATGCAAATGAGGATTATCCATTCATTTAGTCCAAGAGAGAAAATGATATAAGTTCTTTGGTTCAATTAC
Source organism: Polioptila caerulea (assembly GCA_013397295.1). Lineage (NCBI taxonomy): Eukaryota > Metazoa > Chordata > Aves > Passeriformes > Certhiidae > Polioptila > Polioptila caerulea. The sequence goes on from VYXF01007979.1 coordinate 130,633, forward strand.
TTTACTGTGACAAATAAACAAGGAAGAGAGGACTCCAGTATGGCAAATGGTCAACTTCAGCTAGCTGTAAGGGCTGTGGAAATCACACTGCTCTGATAGTAAGCCTCATTTGACAGTCTTTGCTCAGACATAGCCCCTACATCTTCAAAGTGATTTATATGCTCCCCCCACAAGTAGAAAATCTTGTAGAAGTATTGAGACCCAAGTCTCACTTACTTGCCTTGGACTTTTAAGGCAAGGATATATTCATCTTGATTGGAATGTGGAGTATTCTCAAGCAGCCTGAGCTACCCTATTTTCTCTCTGCTGTATTTTCAGTCAAAGCACTAATGCAATTTTGTACATCTCTGTCATGAAGCAGAGACATTCCACTATTTCCAAATGCTGGTCATGGGTGGGAGTGAAAGGGATGTAGAGCTGAAAGTGCTGGCTAGTTTCCAGCATGTGAATCCCAAGCACTTTGCAGAAGGAGGCCACAAGGACAGGGTTCAGCAGTTCCTCTGCACCTCAGCTGAGTTTGTGAGACTCCCCTGAGGAGTCGATAAGGCTCTGGGAAAAAGGTGGATGGGCTGAGGGGAAGCAGACATGCATTTGTGCTTGCTGATGAGGCTGACCCTCTCAGAGATGGACATGGTACAGACCAGTTGGGCTCTGGGGAAAGCAGCAGGGTGCATGCCATGGTGGGGCACTCCCCTGGCCGCTCTCTGTTGCCCAGAGAGGGCAGTCCTGTGTCACTGTGGGGACTGAGCTGGCAGACTGTGCCTGAACACCTACAGGCAGTGGGTCCACTTCAGCCCAGAGATCAACAAACTGCATCAAAAGCAGGCTTTCACCTGCGTGACCTGCCTCAAAGCTGGAGCTTTCTTGGCAGAATATCTGTGCTTCCTGGCACAGCCTGACATCCTCACCAGCACCACATTATGGCTGGTCACTCAGCTCAAAAACCTCTTGGGCATCAGAGAGCACAGACCTCCAGTACCTGTGGCTTCAAGTAGGTTTCATCAATACCCTTTCACTGCGAGACTTAGCAACTTAGTTTAGAAAATAAAAAATGAGGTTTGTTACTTTTGTCTCACAAGAATGTTATTTTGAATGATAAAGGACGATTTTGGTTGAAATAGTTATTCCAGAAGCCTGATTTGGAGAGATACCTGGTGTGTGGTTCATCTTTCTCTCCCAGCACTGGCAGGTTAGTGTCTTCCCCCAGACCTAGCTCAGAAAGCGCTCAGATATTTTTGAAGGAAATGAAGGGGCAGCTTGCCCTCTGCTGGCTGCTGGCACCCAAGCGTTAGAAGGAACTCCAAAGAGGGACTTGGGGAGCTCAACTCGTGACCTGCCTAATTCTGCTGGAAAATACACTGGTTGGGCCCAGATGGGTGTCGAGATAAAAGCCCCTTCTTTGAAGTGACTGCCATGGGTAGTGGAGCTGTCTGTCAGCAGCCAGCATGAGCAGTAGCAAAATCATCCTCTGACTTGAGCCTGAACCATGAGATGTCAGCCTAGCTCTGTCCCAAGGATTTTCAGTGCTGAGTTACACCGGTTTTCTCCTTTCCAACAAGCTTCCTTTCTGTGCCCCACCATGCACACAAGAATGAGGGAGAGGTGCTCCCAGTGAAGTCAACAGCACCTTCATATTCCCTCAGAGAGAAAAAATGAAGGGATAGACGGGTAAGTCAGGAATGGCCAGTACAGCTTCCTGCATGTGGCGCTGTTTTAAGGCAGTACAACACACACAAGCTGTGCTCTCCTCCTGCTCCCTTGAGCAGCTCCAGGGAAGGTGACCAAGGGTGGTACCGTCCCTCCCAGGGCTTCACTGTGCACTCAGGATTATATACAGCTTGTGCTTCCATACTCTAACTTGTCTTCCCTACAGCTCCTCTGTCCTTGTGAACTGGGTCTTCAGCTGCTCCAAATTTGTTTTGCCATGACCTTCTGTCAAAAAGAAAAGCTGTTTCCATAACCCTTATATTTCATGCTTTGATACTAATCCTGACATTCTTAACCTAAATCCAAATATGCATTGCTTTTACAATTTTAAAGGAAAAATACTTATCTTGGATCTCAAATGCCTAATTGCATCTGACTAAACAAGGCTGCCTTAAAATAGACCCCAGGAGGAAAAGATCCAATTGTTGACTTGTTAAATACCAAATTAAAACAATCCCCTGAAGACATGAGGGGGTGGCAGTCAATGATGTTACAGTTGCATAGGGATGGATAGTGAGAAAAGTGGCATTCATCCAAAAGAGGCCCACAGCAAAAAGAGGGAACCTGGCCCACGTAGAGAGTGGGATGAGGTGCTGCAGAAACCAATTTGTATTTGAAAATGAAATTTAACAGACAAGTGTGTGTATATTCTGTAGTTGGAAGACTATTCATTAAATAATATGAAAGAAAGTGAAGGAGAGAGTAATTATGATGACAAGAAAGAACGCAAAACACTACTGTAATTTTTCTTTAGCTCCCTGAAGACTGCAGGTCTTTGTGTTTCAATGCATGAGCTACTGTTTGGCATGTTTCCTGAACCACTTTGTCTATTCACTTCTTGCTAATGTGAAAGTGCCCAGACTCCCTGGAAAGGCAGCTTTGTTGGAAACCTTTCATTATTGAGGATTAGCTGTTTGGTAAACCTGTGTCCCCTTCAACAGTTTGACGGGAAGTGGTGACTAATGAAGGGTTCATTGTGGTGGTGCTGGGAGTGTGGGACTGGAGCTGGTTTATTGCTCAGCTTGCAAACCAGGGTCCTTTGTGCTCCCAAGGACTGGAGGGAAACTGAGTCATAGCCTTCAATTCTGCTGAAAACATATGGAGAAAAATATGCTTTCCTCTCTTGGTGCTCTTGCCTTGTTTGTGGTTCAAAGGCTTTATGCATCTGGGAATTTTGTTGATGTGTTACAGAATTATTTGTGTAGGTTTAAAAAGGCTTGTGTCAATGCCTAGGTACAGCTTACCTGAAACCTCTCCATAGAATACCAATATGAAAAACTGAAATAATACAAACCACTAAGTGCCTTTATCACCTCAAAGTGTAGTTGAAAAGCTTTTTAAAAACCAAGTCTGACATCCTCATCCCACCTTTAGTCAGGTAGAAGGCATGGCAGACAAATATTAGATTTACATCTTCACTGACAAACTTCCACATGTATTTTACATCTCAAGAGAGATTTATTGAAATCCTTTATGAAAGTAATGGACTAGAAATCTATTCTCTATGAAAAATGTCCAACAAATGTGCAACTTGAATCATGAAGAAATACTACTGAAAATCATCACCAGAGTCTGTGATGCCAAACAGGATTTTTATCTCTACAATAAATCTTTCTCATTGAAACTCCCACACTGCTCACAACCCCAAGGATGCCCAGTGCCTGCAAATGCAAAGGAGCAAAGAAAGGCAGCTCTGTAAACCACATGGGCAAGAAAACAAAGCCCTACCCACAGCCCCAACCAGGCTCCATGTGTTTGGGGACGTGAGTAGGGAAGCACCCAGGGAACTGTTAAAGGTCCAGAGACTGTCAGGCACCAGTGCTATTGGGTGGAGGGGCCAGGTCAGTGGGGAACAGCTCATTTTCAGTTGAGAGAAGGCCCCAGGAATATGGCTTGGAATTTGCTCTTCCCCTCTGTTAAAGCTAAGCAGGCCAAGTGCAGGGAGTGTTCCTGCTGATCCAGAACACAGGTGACACAGGAGGTTCCTGCCAAGGAAAGGAGCTCTGGGTGAGTGTTATTAGCTCTGTCTGTGCAGGAAGGGCAGCCAGGTAACCCAGGGAGGTGTGTGTGTGATTGGGGGAGCCATGGAAGAGATTGTGATCTAATGCAGAGTTTGGAACTCATTACCTGTCCTGCATTCAAAGGCTGCAAGAACAGTCATCATGCACATAAATGTGTGTGGTGGGAAGTGGCTGAAGCATGGCCAACAATACAGAGGGTGCTGCAGTCCACATCTCACTGTCCCTCTGTCCCACTTCCCAAGCTGACACTGACCTCTCAGCTCCACATGGCTTCCCCCATCTGGTGGTATGGAGCTGTGGGAACACATAAGGACCATGTTACTTTTTACTGGAGATCCTCAACAGTTTTTCACTGTAAGCATTTTATGTCTTGATGCCAAAGTGTGTCACTGTGGGACACACAAGGACACACACGGACACGCTTTCTCGTGAGAAGGCTAAAAACTATTTATTAAAACATTTGACTCCAAACTTATAGTATTTCCACACAGACCAGGGATTGGAGGAGAAGTTGGACACCTCTCCCATCCATTGGTCAAGACAACTGCCCATCAGTTGTTTTTTCACACCAAGAGAAAATATGTAAACAACTTTGTCTTACCATAAACATACTTCTAATTACAACACCTGTGTGTGAGAAAGAACTCAGAACTATGAAAACATTGAGTGAGAAAGTGCATCAGGAAAGCTTGAAAAATCAGGGCAACAGAAGTGGCTCCATATCATTCATAAAGAGAGGAGATGGGGTGATTCTTTTATTTGATTTTTGATGTAGGTATATAAGGGAGCTTTAGGACCCCAGTTTCCAGCACAGTTCAGGGCTTTGTGGTGGTGCAGGGGGACAGGGCACCACCAGCACACAGGACAGGAGCTGTGATGCTGCTGGTGACTGATGACAGCAGTGCAAACCAGGCTCTCCATCTTCAAATCTAAACACTGACCTGCCTGTTTATTCTGGCAGTCTTTCTGTCCCCCGATAAACACATACAACATAATGCCCCATTTCTAAGATGCCTCAATAAAAGACAGACTAAAACCCTCCAACAGCCTGTCCCTTGGCTCAGCAGGAGGAAGACTGGATACGAGATCCTTTTGACAGATGCAAATCTCGTTCCTTGGGTAAAACTCTGGCCCAAGCCTCTATCCCCACTGCTGCAAAGCCACAGGCACTAAAACCTGGTCTGGGTCCCGGCCCCAGCAGTTTCTCCAGGAGCACAGCACCGTGGTAGAACCCTAAAGTGACAGCTCCTCACTGAGTGCCTCAAGACCATTCCCACACCCTTATCCCAGCTTACAAAGCTCTCCCATCCACAGCAGTTAAAGAACCAGGACTGGAACCTGGGACAGGCCAACAGTGTCACATTTTATTTCCTTTTGCTTTGCAGAGCAAAAACAAGGCACCTAGTTCCCACCAATCTCTTGGGTGTTTCTCCAGGGAAGCAGAGGTGCAGAGCAGACCCTGCCAATGGGCTGCTCTGGCTGGGTCCACCCTGGGAGGGTGCACCAGGGTTCATCCTGGTTCCAGCAGAATGGGATGGTGGGCAGGGGACTTGGAGCTGTGAATCCCACTGAAGGATCCCTTCTCACAGTGAGTCTGTGATTCCTCCTGCTGTGCTGAGTGCCATTTGAGCTGTCCCCTCCCTGCTGGGTCTTTTCCTCTGTCTTACTTGGTCTTGGCTCTTTCTCTGTTTGGGGGTGGAGAAAAGGAGGGGCAGGGAGGGGTTGTAGGTGTTTTTCTCTTACATTTCTAGTGGAGTGAAAATGTGTAGAATCTTAAAATGAGGAGACAGCAACTGACTTCCTGCCCCACACAGCCCAGCCCCTCAAATGTTTGTGTGCCAAGTTTGAGCCTGTTGCTCGTTTATCTGTCCTTGCTGTCCTGAATGCTCACCCCTTCAGCTTGTGTGGCCATGACTTTTACCTGCAGACCTGGCGTGCCCCTGGACAGGGTTTCTATCCTGGTTTTTATCATTTCCTCTGTTGTGGATTGAGCTTCTGTGGTCTTCCTTAGACATGACCCTGCAATCTTCACCTGTGTGCAGAAGCTGGGGATGGGCTGGCAAGTGACTCCAGCGTAGGGCACCAAGCACGGAGCTGCCCAGTTAAAGATTCCATTGGTCTCTCTGGAGATGAAATCGTAGCAGCATTTAGCCAAACTCAGAGAGAAGGCAGTAAGGAAAAATCTATTTAATTATTATAGTAATTGCAACTAGAGAGCCCCTTTCTGATAACCATGGAGACCTTACTTCAACGTATTGCAAACATGATCCTGGTCAGTTTTAGAAGTACTGAACCTAAGTACAGCAAGTGCTGAAACCCACTTGTCAGAACCCTGGTGACCAGATACAGAGAGCTGCTGTGCTAAGGGGGTGTTAACCACTCTAGCTCAGCCTGGCAAAGCTCTCCTGCCTCTGGGCAGGGGGCATCTGCTCAGGGTTTGTTGATCCTAATGTGATCTTTCCTGGCCTAAGTAACAAGTTAACCGTACACAACCAGCGCCAAGATTTTCCTGCTCGGGGCTGATCTGCTGATCCTTCCACCAGAGGGCAGCTGGGAAAAGGAACGTGAAGGGCTTGCCTGGCTCAAGATGAGACAGCAGCTAATCAGATGCTAATTATTATGATTGTAACTTCGTCCCTAACCAGATGCAATCCCCTTCAGCCGTTTCCAATGGCATTATGCTTAGGGAATGCTTCCCACAATAAAAGCAAAGGCAGCATTCTTTCCCAATTGCCCCAAGATCCATTCTCAGATGTAATCTGAGCTAGACACAGTACAATTAGTTATTTGTGTTCCTGAATTGGCAAAAGTCTTAGCTTTAAAAATCCAATAATGCCTCTGAATGTTGTGTTTGCAATCAGTTTATCCCTGAGCCCCATTAATTGCAAATCTGGTATGCTTTGTGCTGTCTAAGGAGAGAAGGGCAGAGGAATCAGCAACTTTTTACTCAGCACAGCATATCCTCTCTTTATGAATTATGTGGACCCATTTTGGAGCCACTTCTAGATACAAAAAGCCTATGGTGAAAAACTTTTGTAGAATCACAAGAAAAAATAAGTGACAGCTTCTTCCTGGTGCAGTCATACATGAAGAATATAGGGAATAGAGCAAAACTACTTGTGCTAAGTACTTATTTTGCCATTCCTTGTGATGAAAGAGGCTACTCAGCTACGAGACTTGGTATCCATCTGCACTACCATATCACACATTCCCCGTGGCCATGATGTGTGCTTTTGCTGTTACATGGTACAGATAATCACTGAAGACTGAAACAAAAGATTCAGTGTTTTTCAAACAGAGACAAGTAGCAGCTCTGACTACCCCCTAATGACTAATCTTAGTCTAATTGTGTTTTTTTTTCTTTTCGTACTTTCTCTTTTGCAGTTTCTCTCATTTAGTGTCCCTTTTATTTATACTGTTACTTTCTCTGGGGGAGACATTTACTCCTCGATCTCATGGTGAGGCTGAATTCAGCTACAGGCAATGAGATCTCTACTGCACTAGTAGTAGTTCTTACTGTGGAAGTGGATTGTACTTCAGAGAAGCTGGAGCTTGATGATGCTGGCAATTGAAATAATATTTCAAGGTTTTCATGTCTTATGTTGTAAATTTGAAGGTACACCACTGTATTGATCTGTCACAAAGGTAACAAAACCTCTTTGTTATAACAAATTCCTCTCCCTCCAGAGATACCCCTTATGTTAAACCTGAATGTTTGTTATTTCCAAAGTTTTAATGCAGACCTTGCATTGAACTGAGAGTGGGATATGTACTCCCAGAGCTGAAGACTTTCTGCCACTTGTTGCCTTCTTTGTAAATTTTGACTCAGAACTTGACATTTGCGTACTCCTGATGCCTCTTGGTTTGTGTAACCTGTGTCTGATCATCAGGACAAACACTGGAGATAGCTGGCAGGAACATCATTTCTGGATGAAAATAGATTGGAGACAGATGGGTTTGGAAAGAGTGGGGGCATAGGAACCTAAAGGAAAGACCAGTTAACCTCAAAGGCCTGCAGAAGAAGTGAGGAGCTGAGTTCCTGACACAGAAACAGCAGAAGATTCTTTCCTCCTAGAAATCCATGGTGGAACCCAAATGAAGCCATAGGCTCTGCAATGGCTGGCTGCTGGCAAGGGAGCATGGGCTGTGCAATTCCCCACCAGCCTGCCCTCAGTTCTCCACGGACACAGGGCTCTTTTGGTGCCTCACACAGTTGCTTGATCCCTCTTCTTTGTAACCCAAAGACAATAATAAACTCAAGTCTTAAATGAGTTTTGTCCATTCCTGTGTTGAGTGAAGCATGGGACCTGTGGAAACCCATTCATGTTACAGACTCTACTCAAACACATAGTGTCACTCAAGTCACCTTCATTCTGGTGATTCTTAGCGTTTGAGAGCCTCATTTTGCCACCAGAGTGATGTTCCTTTAACCCTTCATTTTCCATGAGGAGTTTTCATTTAAATCCAGACAGCGTTTTTCCCCCATGGGCAAGTGGACTGTAAGCAAATGTATGGATGATTCCTTGCTTTTTAAAGCTCAAATTGACTTCTAAAAATTTCTTCTTGTATCTCTGCACAGGAGAGCCAAGGAAGTGCTGTAAGGAGTGCTGGAGAAACAGAAGAGAGTACTGAGAGGGCACAGTGCCACACTGAGGTGAGAGCCAGTTCTGATTGAGTTGGGATTGTTCTTTCATTCACAGTATGGTCAGAAGAGCTCTTTGCAGGTCTGTAATCACCTGTGTTCTAACAGTTTAAAGCAAATTCTGGCTTCTTTACTTGGGGATATTTGAGCATCACAAGAAAATGTTCAGAGAGAAATCTATTTCAACATGATCCATACCAGCTTTAAAAGCTGCCAGCTGTCTTTAAAGAAATTTTGGAACATCCTTCAGTGGAAAGCTAATTTATAGAATAACTTTTCTATCCAGCTCTGACAATACCAAATACATAAATTGAGTTCATTCACTCCTCATATGTATTATGATAGGTTTTAAATTATATGACAAGGCAATCAATTTTATGTACAGTGTAACAAAGGTTAATTTATTGATTCATCTGAAGACAATGCAACCTAAAGGTGTTCAGCTCTTCCTAGGATTGTCTCCCAAACAGGTACATAAACTACAGCTCAAAAGCTCAAAGCAGCAGTGGGATTATTTTTTGCATGATTATGAGCTTTGGGGAATTAGCTGTTGTTTACATCTGTCAAACTGTGAGATTCCAGAACTGAATCCTTCTTTTTTTTTTTTTTCATATTAAATTAAATTGGGTAAGTCAGTGTCTCAAACCTTGTACCTGGAGCCCTGTTTGATGCTAGTTTTACTAGTTCATTTCATTAATTTTCTTGACATTATGGAGCCTTCTTTCATGAAGGTTCATAATGCTCCCAGAGCACTCACACCTTTCTGTGTAATTTGTGTGTCTCCACTGTGATAGGATATAAGTGCCTCCCATTCTTTGTGTTTGCTGTTCCATTATAGCAATTCTGGGAGGCACAATTATCCTTGGGGAAAAGTGGAAAGGAGGTGAAACACCTGTGATACAGCTTGTCTCTGCTCTGTCTTTTCACATAATTGTTCTATTTAAAAGCTTGGTCCAGTTCTTCCATTTTGCTTCTTCTCTGTTTCTTACTTACTACATCTCTGCTCTTCCCAAAGCCATGAAGTACCTCAGTTTATTTACTATGTGTATCTTTCCTGCTTTCTCTAATTTGCCTTTTGTCTCTGCTGCCAAAACTGCTGCGTATAAACTGGAGCAAAGTTTCTGAGGTGTAAAGGATGCTTACAAGAACATCTCATGTATTGTTCTTCTAATTTGAAATAAATGAACTTTACAGCATGCAAAATGAATGTGGTAATGCAAGTGGGACCATAAAACTTCTGGCTAGGGAAGCTCCTTTCTGCCATGTTCCCTTCCTGCCCATGGAAGGGTTCATATTCTCTGTAGCTAAAACTGGCTCATCTTAAAAGGCAAATTTCTCTGTCTGGGGAGGAGGAGAGTGAAGGGCTGTACCTGCACTTGTGTGCAGTTCTCTCAGGGAGTCCTGGGGGGAGACTGAAGTTGGCAAGTCCAATTTAGAACACAACTGAAAATGAAAAAATCAGCCTATTCACTGAATTCTGGGTAAGCCTATTCACTGAATTCTGGGTAAGAGGAAAGCTTGCCAGCCTGTGCTGCCAGTGGTCTGTTGGCCTGCTCATGGCCTTTCCTAGCAAGCATCAATTGATAGTTATTAGTATGCAGTCTCTTCATTTGACTGAGATTTAAACAGCCATTTTCTCTGTCAGTTTGATGTATGTGAATATTCTCCTAAACTCAGGAATTTTGTGGTGCAGGTGCAGAAATGTATCCCCTTTCGTGTGTTCTTCTCACAAGAACCAGAACATCAGACACCACCCATGTCAGGACATACTTACTTACCTTTGAAAAGGCAGAATGGTAGAACTGGTTTCATGGAGTTCCAGTCTGAGAGAATACCACTCTTCAAACATCCTGGATTTTAAATGTTTCTGCTGCTCCCTGAGAAAATAAGTAGTAAAACAAGCTAGTGTGCATGTGAAACCAGTTACAGAAGTGAGTGTCCTACATAAACAGTCTTTAAAGTGTGGGGATTTTCCCCATAATGAAGTAATTTCTGTTTGCTTTTAACATGAGAGCTGATGATCCTTTCCTGCTGGAAAGGTGCAGCAAGTGTTTGGGAAGGTGAGGGTCTCAGTGTTGGAGTAACTGAACAGCTTCAGCTCACTGCCTTTACCTGGTCCAGAAGGTGCTGACTTAAAAGCAAGTTCAGACCTTGCAAACATCACTGAAGATGCCTTGAGCTCAAAAGGAATATTCACATTCCCGATGTGTCAAGAATGGAGAACACTGTTTCTGGTGAAAGCTGCACATTGTATTTTAAACCTGAACATTTTATGAGTCCTGACCCATTTGAAAATAGAAAGAAAACTGTGAAATGACAGTTGAGATTAACAGCTACTCCAGAGAGACTTCAGAGCCTGTCTCTAGTGGTCCTGTTTCAAAATTTTGGATTAGGCTTACAGTCCCTACAGATCCTCTCTCCACAAAATGAAATTTGTTATTGATTCACAGCCACCATGGGCATTTATGGTTTACCAAAGTTAGGACTCATTGGAAACATTGCTTTCATTTATGTTTAGGGCTCCCTAAGCAAGCAAATTTTCCTGGAGTAATGCAGATAATCAGTGGAACTTAAAGGGAAATTTGTGTCTCCTGAAATCATAGCTCATATCCTCATATCCCTTTCATTGATCTGCAGGAAATGGAAGGAAAGGGCTTTAGCAATAACTCAGAGATGAGCCACACAGGCTTTTGTGATATAGAAAAAGTTGTGGAGAAATTGAGAATGATTTTCAATCCTCCTTTTCCTAGCTGTTGTTCAAGTGGCTGTTACCTACAAAACCTGGGATCCTTGGAAGCAAAAACACAAATACTGGTACTTAAAATAAGAATTGCCTGGAGTTTAAATGGAACCAAACCAGTCTTGTGTGTGGTTTGAACTACTGGTAGGAGAAGAATAATCCATATAAAGAGCTGTGCTGTGACTGCAGACATGAAAATGATCAGGGTATAAAAATGTGTGATACTGATAGCATTACTATTACCTAAATTAGAAGTTGCTTACTTGGAGATAACATCTAAATGGAGATACAGTTGCTTGAAGATTTAAAAAAAAAAAGAGCAGATCTATGCAAGGAAAGAGTTGTCCAAAGCTAAAATGATTTACCTGAGGAAGAGTCCCAGCATTACATGATTGGAAGCTATTTCATTTAAAGAAACAGAAGATACAGATGGTTTTCTGTGTGGATGTAGAACCGTAGTCAATTAGAAAATCAGAAATTAATTTTCCCAGTTTGAACGGGAAGTGCCTAGAATTCATTTAATCCTAAATGACTAAGATCAAATATATGAAAGCCTTTATTTTCTAGTACACAGTGCTGCAGCACAATAGAGAGAAGAGTATTAACTATTATTACTTTAATAGTTTTGTCAAGACATGAAGCAACATACTACTTTCCTGGTCTGTCAACACTGTCCTAGGAAGTGTGAACTGAAGTGAACTTTTATTTGTAGGAAAGAATGTTGGGATGAGATTTTCCTAAAAACCAGCACATAGCTCATGTGATGAGAAAAAAAGTAATAAAATACTTTAACAAATTGTTGTTAACAACAATTTGCAGCAAAGGCAAGATGGCAGCTGGAGAACACAGCAAAAAGGAAGCTGGCTGCTTTCCATGACATTCTACAGCTTTCACTGTCCTGGGGCTGTGCAACTGGTTTTCTGTGCATGGAGCAGATGGGATACAACAGGCTTGGTCTTGTTTTTCTTGATGTTGTGACTCACCTGAGCTTCAGTACGTGTGATTTGGAGACCATGGTTAAAGAGCAAGGACTGAGAGGACATAAGGAATGAGACCCCCTGTACATGTGATTTGGAGACCATGGTTAAAGAGCAAGGACTGAGAGGACATAAGGAATGAGACCCCCATAAATCTGTGGACAGTCCAGCGTGGTCTGGTCCATAGCTGAGAGCCTGAGACAAACAGCTTTTCTAGTTCAATAATCCCACAAGCACATGGCTGCTTTTCTGGAGCCATTTTCAGTCTGTATCCCACTTTGTAGGAAAGAACTGGTTCTGTGGTGGGCCAAAGGGAGCATCAGGCAGGCCATGAAAGTGGCAGCTAACCCTTTATGACTCAGAAGAAAGCTTTGTGTCCTGCCTTGACTTACAGCTAAATCAGAGACAGCCAAGCTCAATGACTAATGCCAGGCACACACAAACAGCCTAAAGCTTGGGATGCAGTGGCATCTTCCCAATCTGAAACATTTACATTTCATGCCTGAACTGCACTTTTTGGGACAGCATTCTCCCTTATCCTGATCTACCCTGCTTTTACTGCTGGTTCAAAAGAGATTTTTGCAGGTTATTTCTGCAAGACAGACCCTGTGCAGTGGACAGGAGAAATGATGATCAAAGAAGGTTTAGTGCTGACAGAGGAACGTGTACAAGCTTGAGCTTGCAAGTACTTAGAACTGCCTTGGTGCACAGGCAAAGGCAAACCAAAATATTCACATTTTCTGATAGACACACTGGGAAAAATTTGGCCTATTATTGTAAAAACATTTTAAACTATTCTTCATGACTGATTTTTTTTTTTTTTACTGATGTCTTGAACTCTCAAAAGGATCTAAAATATTCAATAGCAGTGTTTCCAAAAGTAAAATGTGGTGAATCCTCTACATTTGGCTCATTTTAAAAATAGATTTTCCAGATTTTCAACTTGTTTTTGTAAGGGAAAAGAAGGGTCTAGCCAGAGAGCCTCACCCTCCATTTTTTTTTCTGGCGTTGAGTCTGGGTTCTCTGGGCTATGCAGACAAACTAGCCTGACAGTCATTAATTCATTCAAGTGTATAATGCTCTGCACCTTTGGCTTTCTCAGTTGCTGAGATCATTCAGATGCAGTTTTCCTCTCTGGAGATGTGGTAATTATTTTAGTTTTATCTCACTCTCAACTTCTCACAGATTTTCCATTTCTTGTTATGGAAGACTGCTATGAAAAGGTTTCATAATGACAATGCAATTATTGTAGCTGCTTTGGGAAACCAAAACATGAAGAGTTTTGTAGGTTGAAAAATGAAATTAGTTTTTCCATTTTTATTTTTTAAAACCTTTCCCTGGATTACTCCTGAGTTCTTCAAGTGCAAGGACTCTGTTCTTGGAAAAGTTAAGACACAGTAAATGAAATTCTGTCATGCATGAGTCCCAGTGAGAACACTTTGTTGGTAAACTTAGCAAATCACTGGGCTGGTTTTTCTCCTCTGCTATGCTGAAATCCACCATTATTGCAGAACTGCCTATCTCAAAGAACATGGATGGTTATGGTGTCTCTGTTCAATTGTTCCTCACTGTTTGTTGGGACATCCTGCCATTTGGATTCAGGGGGTTGAGAGCACAGCATAGCAGCTGACATCAATTGCATCTTACTCTGTCCTGCCATTGAAGAGTGAGCAAATAGTTGGAGTTCCACAGCCCCCAGGAGAAAGAATTATTGTTTCTGGTGCTCTGGGTGTAGTAATTGTCTCCATTCAAGGTGGCCAGGAAAGCTTGAGAAGCTTTCAGGAGATGAGGGAAAGGTCAAAATTTGAATAGCTGGGTTTGTAGCTGTATAAATCCATTAGTGAACATGGACCTCTGGCAATTGCAGATGCCTTGGGCAAGACTTTATCCTGCCCTTAAGGCCAGTGTGAGAAGCCTGGGTATTTGGGCTCTTGGTAAGTCACTTGACCCATGGCATATGTCAAAAATTACTCTCCAAAATACCTCAGATGCACAAGTCTGAAAAGATATTAGTGAGGTCATAAGCTCTTATGATCATCCAAACTGTTTCTGTTCACCCAAGCTTGACTATACTTTACCAAACTGAAAATAATAAACTGTCCCAGAGAGGAGGCAGAGGAAGAGTGAAATTCCTGGTGGGATTGAAGATGAGCAGCTTTAAGTGGTTATGATTCATCTCTTTCCATTCTACACGTGTGAGGCTTGTTAATACTGCCAGTGCACGTGGACTGTGGTAATCTCCAACCACATCACTCCAGTGGATGCACAAATGCTTTAGGGCAGAAAATCAGCAGCAGGGATGCCCCTCCAGTAGCAGTGATTTTTCCCACTTAGAAATACATTGCAAGTGTGTGGTACTGCTCAGTGGCTAAGGGTGGATTCTCAGGTATTAATGTGATAGATATCAGCTGCAACATCAATACACACACAGTTCATCCTTGGAACACACATTAAATATATGATGGTGTAGAGGTTTTGGTTTGTTAATTTGAAATTTTTCAATTAACAATAAAGTAGGTTTAAACTCGAAAGTAATAAAAAGTTTATTTACTAACATTAAAATTAAAAAAAATAGAATTGGAATGAAATTTTTAGAATATTTTTCTCCCTCCCTTTCCCACTTTTATTTTATTACTGACAATGTACTGAAATTATACTTAGAATTTTTAGTTAGTATTGTAATTTTAAAATAATTATTTTTAAAATTTTACTTAGAGAGAAGAGCATATCTTGTTTGTTATGGAAAAATTCCTCCACAAGGAAACTAGAATGACCCACTTCCAAGATTCTCATCCTAAAATGTGCATTCACATAAAGCACATCCACGTTTTTCATTGGTTTAATCATATGTCGGTATTACAAAACTATCTAATCAGGTTAAACTAAGACAGATGGTGACTTGGAACAGCTTAAAAATAAAAAGTGTGAGGTTTTGGAGCCTGAGCCAGAGATCCCAACACGCAGTATGAGTTCTGTAACTGCAACTTTTCAGCAGAGCCCATTCACAGAGCTTTGGTTTCGTGTCACAGATTCATTAACTTGATCTTGGGTGCAGAACAGAGGGGCTGCTGGTGGGCTGTGAGCTCCCCCCTCCCTTGTTTCTGCACTCTGCAGATCCAACCTGCAGCAGCCCCTCTGTCCTGGCTGTCCCCTGCCTGCAGACACCTGCACTGAGCAGAGTGCATTCCAGTTCTGTGGGATGACCTAGTGGGGGCTGCCTGGGACTGTTGTGATGCCTGACCAGTTCAGAATTCGAAGATGCTCAAGTTAGAGTGGTTTGGGGAGCTTTTGACACCTGCCCAGAGGTTGCAATTTGCCATTTGTAGGATGACTCAAATACCAGGCCCTGGCTTGCATAACACCTGCGAGTAAGTTGCTGGAAGGAATTAATACTAGAACTATTTGCCATGCCATGCTAGTAAAGAGATGCATATTTCTTGTTTTAATTTGCCTCTTTCTCACCTGTATTGGGCTGTTTATGTCTGGGGAATTTACAGGAAAAGAGCTCTTGGCAGAGGCTGAGCAACACCTGGGTTTTGCAGGGGTTGGTGAGTGCTGATGCCAGCCAAGCAGTATGCAGCCAAAAACTGGGGTGTGCCCAGTTCTTAGACATCCAGCTTGCTCTGTGGGAGGGTGGAGACATGCATTGCTTGGTTTCTCTGCAAATAGAATAAACTGCTGAGTTCTCTTTATTAAAAAAACCCAACTGATTGCAAGGCAGAGTTTTAAAGATATTTGTGAAAAAAAACCCACTTACTCAAAAGAACTAAATATATCATGAAGAAGTAAAAATCAGAAAAGCCAGGACATCATCTGGATGATATAATACTGCAGGAAGACCACATGCAAGAGGGCAGACACAGTGAATGAATATTGAAGTTAGTCTAGGAAATGTGTACTGTGATTTCTTTGAGGATTGGTGCCTTATCAACAAAGCAGGAAAGCAAGCTGGTCATCAATCTCTTTTAAAGGAATACAGAGCACTGTTGTTTCTTATGCCTGTATTCACAACACTTTGTGCTTAGAGACTCAAAGCCTTGATCTGCATTTATGTTTTCACTGTAAAGTGTAGCAATATGTGACAATAATGTCATGTTTGTCTCTGACTGTGCAGTCTGTTCTGTGTTGTGTAGCTATTGTCCATGTACACACAGTCTAATTACTTGTGCTAGAAGGGAAAGCATGCTAGTGTATGTAAGTGTTGACAACCTGGTTGAAAATGTGCTGGTTAACAAGAACAGCATTTATATGTTAATCAAAGGAATAATTGTACCAAAATACAAGTACTTCAGTTTTTTTCTCAGTTTTGAAGTATTTCTTGACTGAAGAACTGACCCTCTCTTGAATAACTAACCTTGTGATGTCACCCACTCAGGAAGAAAGCTCTGGACCGTCTCACCCCACACTGATGAGCTGTGGGATCTCAGCAGAGAGACAGCAGTTGGTGGGAATTTCCCTGTTGTGTGTGCACTGTCTATTCCTGGAGTGGTTGCCAAAGTGCTTCTCCTACAGACAAACCTCTCCATAAGTACTCTGCCTCTGCCTCACTTATTAAACTTTCTGAATAAGAAATTGAAATGTTAGGAGCCTTTGAAATAGTAACATTGTCCGGAACAGAATATATAACCTAATAAAAGAATATTGTCTCATTCCCTGTCTTATCAAATCTCCCTAAAGGCTTTCTTTGATCCATTTCAGAAGAGTCCAGCCCTCAAAACAGGACAAGGACTCTGATGTGAAAACAATCTTTTAGAAGCCTTGATATTGGCTGTATTGGTTTCAGTCTCCCATCAGACTGATAATACCTACTGCTGGTTTATGTCTTTGTGTCCATGTACCTGCTGCCTTGGCATTTGACACTGCAGTATTATCACTTCTGCTGCTTATCACTGCCTCTCACCTTCCTGCAGGAGCCAGCACTTCCTCTGTACCTGGGGGAATGCAAAACCAAAAATGGATCTTATGTCCAATGCAGGGTAGATTTGGGATGATGGCTGGGATTCTCATTTGTATGACAGTGATGCTTCCATCCAGGCAGAGAAGGTTTTATTGGCACACTGGAATCTGATATAACTGTTATAACTCTGAGACAGTTGTCAGGAGTTCCTGAATAACTCTGAGAATAAAAATGCTGGAACTGTGCTTCATTATGCTCTGCCAATTTCTACTCCTTCATGTGATAAACACCCCTCTGCCATTCACCTGGCTGGGAGATTCTGGAGAATAGTGGGTGGAGAAGACATTCATGCTGCTTCTTACTAGCTGACTACCAGCAGGACTTCTCTCCAGGCATAGGGAAAAATCACAGAAGCCTATTTCTACACTGCCTTTAGCTCTCCATTTGTCTGGCTTGTTCAGAGGGCATTTAGGGCAGAATTATAGTTTGGGATCTCAGTACTTCTACTCTGGACCTCCTCTGAACTCAGTCAATTCTAGAAAATCTGCTTGGAATTCATTTCACTGGCTTTATTAGGGCCAAAGGCAACTCTTGACCAGTGGCTCATTTTAGCTCTTTTCTGCAAGGGATTTTTAAATGGACATGAGTAAGATATTTTCTAAACCCATAGTAGAGCTCCCCACTGGACTAGACTAAGAGGCATCTAACTTTCTGTGACCTATGCCTCTCGTTAAGAAAAGAACTTCAGAGATCCAACTGGCTCTGAATTAACCTTGCAAGATTCATAGCAAGGCTCCTGGGTCTCACAGCCTGAGCTCAGTCTTGAGTGGAAGTATCAAACTGGAGTAAAAATACCTTCATGTGCCAGTGGGTTGGAGCCCCAGGAGGCAGAGACAGCAGTGAGGGTCCTTCCTGTGGCACCAGCAACTCCCCATGCTTTAACAGAACACATTCAGGCTTTCATCCATGCCTTTTGCTGCTAAGATTTCCTTTATTGTTTTTCTTCAGAAGCTTATAATTTAAACCCACTCTTAAACTGTCCTATCATTTAGAGCATTGTCTGAGGAGTTCTAAATTAGTAGCTGATGTCCATAAGAAATAGGATTTTGTGGGGCTATGGTGGCCGGTGCTGGTGTCCAGGGATTTCTGGTTTAGCAGCACAAATGTTCATCCAGCTGAGAGCTGAGGCTGTGGTAAAACACAGAAACAGCCATCTCAGCTCCCAAAAGTTCAGTTCCCCATTATAAGCCCTGAATCTCTTGCCTACTATGAAGACAGAAAACTTAAATGATTTGGTCACAGGAGGGAAATTCAGAAGGATTTGAAGAGTCATGGAATCAACATGTTAGGCTGTGTCAAGAGGTATATTTTTATGGTAATGGTAATCAAATGAACTACCTGAGGGAAAATAAGCAATTACAGTGGAGATGAAAGAGTCTGCCATGATCCTTCAGAGATCAGAATACCTGTTTGGTCACTTCAATCATCGTGTGAAGGCGCTGGGTGACAGCTGCCTGCAGCATGTCCCTTGTGCCCAGAACAGGGTGACAGCTTAAAGTTTTCACTCCTGGAGCTTCTGATTTCAGATTGCAGTATTTCAAAACCTGAGAGTCCATGGATGTAAATGAGTGTTCCACTGAGCCATATTCAATGCCTTATTTGATAGAGCGTGGTTATGTTTTTACTGACATGAAAACAATGAAATCTCTAGGCTTTGTCTTCCAAGGGAAAGGCACCACAGAGCAGAATTGTTGTTCCTTGAAGGATTGGTACAGGGGATATGGTGCTCTGAGGAGAGACAGGAAGGCAGGCCCAGTCTCCATCCTTACTTTAAGCCCTGCCCTGTGCACACAAGACTCATCACATCTGACCTTTCAGCCATAAAGCTGGAATGACTTCAACATATTTTCAACATTTAGTTAGTTGGAAAGGCAGCCTGACACAGCCTACATAATACCCACCGAGGTCAAACTAAGTGAATGGTACATGAAGTAACCAGATAATCAAAATGAGGGGAAGAAAAGCCTTGCAGTGGTGCAGTAGTGGAGTTTCACTGGTGTGCCCTCAGGGAATCCTAGTCTCACTGTTCTGCAAGGTATTTTTGGTTCAGGCTCTGCTGAAGGCAGTGTCACGTTAAATAGTCGGCTTCAGCTGTGGTGGCAAAAAGCAAAAAGGATATTTTGTTCTGAGTCAGTGATAGTTTTCAGCTGCTGTTCTTTAAAAAGCAGAAAAGGCATGTGGATTTAGATACTGTATCAGTAAGGAAAACGTCAACAGTGGCTGGCCTTGGGCGCTTGAGGATTAACAGCTCTGTGCCTGTCCCAAAGAGAATAAATCCTCACTGAGCACAAGAAACTTCAGAATCATACACTGAAAAAATGGTTATCACAGTTTTGCAAGGCAAGTTCATCATGAGTGATAAACTCCTTACTCTGAAAATGGGCCTGGTAGTAGTGAGCTCCAGATTGTTTCCTTTTAGAGGGAGGGGATAAAACTGTGAGAGGTTAGCTATGAAAAAAGCCAGTCTATCAGCAGTAGGCTGACATTCTGGAAAATGTAAAGTTTTGGGCATCAGAAAGCTTTTTACAGATTTACAAATCAAAGTTATTATCAAGGACTTGATTAGATGTAGGATTAAGGAGGAAAGAAGATCTTTTAGGTATTTGCACATGTTGTAACCCAGATTAAATAAGGTTGAAGGCTCTCTCTGATGCTCTGAGGTTTGTGTGTAGTCATAGTGTGTGGTGGGTTTGGCATGGGCCAGCTGCCAGCTGCCCACCCTGCCACCCTCTATCTCCTTCTCCTCAACAGGACAGGGGAAAAAAGATGGAAAAGCTCATGGGTTGAGATAAAGTCACTTAACAATTAACATTATGGGCAAAACAGACTCAACTTTGGGGAAAATGGTGAGTTATGGTGAGGAAAAAAAGACAAGGTGGAAACTCCCTCCCCCACCTGTCCCTTGTTCCCCCCAAGACTGCTATTCCCTCCTTCACTCCTGGCTTCTCCACCTCACCCATGACTGGCCTAAGGGAATTGGGACTGGGGTTTGTGCCCAGCAAAGCAGCCCCTTCCCCTCTCAGAGACCCCTCCACCACCCAAAACCAGGGCACCGGATCCAGCCATCGTTTTTCAGGGCTATGAAAGGACTTAGGTCACTCCATAATGATCTGCTAAGATGCAGAATCACACAGGCCTGATTGTTAGAAAGCTTATTGCAGTTTTCCTGGAGTTTTGACCAGCAGAGTTCCATTTGTCTTCAAAGAATTGCAATTTGCACATCTTGTGTGGTGAATTGAATCAGCCCAGAAAATGTAGCAGTGTGAGGGAATGGTCCCAGCTGATTGACAGAACATCCTTATTTCTAGCCCATGAACAAGTAAAGCATGGCAGAATAGGGTGAAGATGGGCAGTTGAATTTTAATTTCAGAAAAGATTGCCAGTGGAAAGGGGAGTCAAGTCCTTTGGTCAATGGCCTGCTTTGGCACGTTGCTTGTAAGAGACCTGTCTGTGTAAATTCAAAATACTGGTAGATAAAAATCAGGAAGCAAAAACCTGCCTTTCAACGTACATAGACTCTTATTAAAAACCTCTAATTCAAATGTGAATAAAGCTGTATTTTCCTTTCTATTTGTGAAAAAAAAATTACCAGGCACCGCAGTGCTGGACTTTTCTCAGTGGACATTTCCTTCTCAGAGTCTGATGTCAGGGCCTGGGCAAAGAATGTTTCACCTGAACCTTGTGAGCACAACCTGTTGAGTCAATACCAGGAGGGGCATGCAGGAAATAGAAGTGTGCCTGCCACTTCTTGAACGAGCAGGTTTTAAAAGAGTGAGAGTAATTTCAGAATAAATCATAAAAAGTAGTCTTTCAAAATGATTTAAACTTAAATAGTAACAAATCAAAGCATTGGAAAATCATGAGCCAGGCCCATCTTCCTTCAAAGAGAATTTTTGAAAACTAACATTGGATTTTTAGTTGTTTTGAGACTTTTTAGAATTTTTATCTGGAGTTTTCCTTCCATAATTAGGGCCAAAAAATTTACTTTAAAAGATTGCTGTGGGTCTATAATATTGCCATATGCCTATATTTTAGAGCTAAGATTTGGGGTAAAGCACTTTTTGTCCATGAAACCATAAGAGCTGACAGGACCAAACTTCACAGAAGCAGTATTGCCATTTGGCAGCTCCAACTACAGATGATACTGCATTTGTGCCTTGTGTTGCAATTTAGAAATTATTGGCCTGGCTTCTAAAAAGTTAGGTGTGCCATCCTGTGTGCCTGTGTATACTTAACTCATGCAGTTCCCACAATGGCAGAAAAATTGTTAGGTGGCCAGTTATGGCTTCCTGCTGTAAAATATTTGATTTTGACTTGAAAAAATCTGATTTACCCAAATATCAATATTCCTGTGTGCAATGGACTAACCAGAGGAGTGGCTGCTGGGGGCTACAGAGGGGTTTGCAGCACAGCAAACCCGAAGCAAAACCGAAAGCAAACCCAAAGTGGGGCTGTGCTTAGGGGGATGATGGCCCAGAGGCCCTGCATTGCCCAGGGCAAGTCCAAGAGCAAATTCAGCCTCAGAGCTGGTGTTAGCTATGCTGGGGCATCAGCCACGCTGGGGGACAGTGTCCCCCCCACCTCCTTAAAACACCCCTTCCTGGTGGAAGGATTTTGGTAGTTCACATATAGGCCGTAGCTAGATTAAAAAATGAGTGAAAGCTTGCAGCATCAGGCTGTGCCTGAGAGTTGCTGTAGTGCAGAATGATTCCCCCTCTGAGAACTTGCTTGCACTCCAGAGTTGTCTTTAATCCTAAGTGCACTGTGTGAAGGGACTTTGCATAACTCTCAGTCCTGGCCACTAAATGCCAATGGATTCTTTGCTACGTGACATTAGTTGCATCTCTGTGTTGCTGAATGTTACTGAAGCACAAGTAAATTTTAATGGACTTTAATGTTAAGCAACAAAAAAGACAAAAGTGAAATTACATTTACTTTTCTGCACTTCAAAAGACTTGTTCTGCAATTTTTCCTTACCTTTAAAGATAGCAGCAAGAAAGCTCCCAGTGTGGGAGCCTTTGCTTTTCAATGCTGCAGCAAGCGTAATACTCACTGGGTGAACTTGGAGTTGGCAAAAGCAAAGGCTGGGGGGGATGTACGGGAACATGTGCTGCCCTTTGTAGTTCCAGTTCTTTTAGAAGCACTCACCATTAGCTTGAGTTTCTTTAGCAAATACAATGGCATCATTCTGGGCATGCCTAGTGGAAGTGTTCTGGGGCTAGTAAACTGTGAACAAACCTGTTTGCACTGCTGCACTGCACAGCGCAGCACAGATAAGCCCTAATTGTTATGCAACTCCTTAGCATAAGCTCCTGGCATGGCTCATATGCTTCCCTTGTACTAAGACTGTCCAAAATAGCAACAAGAAAGCATGTAACTAAAGACACAGCAGGAGTGTAGGAATTCACCCAGGCCTTGGATGTTCTAAAGATTGAACAATTCTTCATTTCAAACCCTCCAAAATGCTAAGCGTAATGTATTTTCTTCGGAGCTTCTTCAAGGTAAGCACTTTCAAACTTTTCCTGTTTGTTTGGTTTAGTTTTGTTCTGACGAGAGAGAAGCTTGGATTTGAAGACTTTGTGCAGGAGTGTAGAAAGTAGTTTTTTTTGAGAACTGATGCCCAGTAAGCAAATGGGCTCACCAGGTTTGCAATTTACTTTGCTGTGTTCTCATCTGATTTGTAGATGGTGCTTGTTTGCAGCTACCATAAAAAGAAACACTTGGTGTGGATCCTTACATGATGGAAACCATGAAATTTATGGTGTAAGCTACATCCATCAACAGGGAGTTGTTAGCAGTGAAAGATGCTTTTTATGAGACAAACCCAAATCCTAACTTCTGATTTTATTATGATTTCCTCAAGTGTTTGTTGGATTTTAAATGTGCCAAATTGAGTAATTCAACACTAACACAATTAAAAATATTGTAGACACAAAATACATTTTAAACTGTTGCCAATAAGTGTAAGTTCATATGAAACAACCAGACCAAGTATGTAATAATCAGTGTGGGTATGCAGCTCTTTGGGGACAGTTTCTTTTTCTGTGAGCCTAAGGAAGTTTTGTGACAGAGGCTGTGCTGCTGCCTGCTGTTGGGCTGCAATAGCTGTGTGAGATCTGAGTCCCAGCTGTGGCTGTCAGCCTGCCCAGAACCACAGTGTGGGCTGCAGGTTTGGGTAGAAGTGTGCATCTGGGAAATGCAGAGATGATTTGGGGAAGTGTGGGTCAAAGGAATGGAAGTTTAATCAGGTTAGATTATTGGATGATTGGGTTATTCCGAGATCTAAAATGTTAGAATTTGGAGCTCAGTAGAGAATTACGCTAACTTAGAAGAAAAATGCTTAAGGAATAGAGTAACTGTAGGGAGATGAATTCCAGATTCTCATTAGGTTGTCACTTGCACATTTGCGTGTGAAACTGCTTCTTATGCTGCAGGATTGCAGCTGCAGTGGAAAGCCAGCAGTGAATCTCAACACAGAATCACTCTGTGGAGAGCAACTGCTGTTTGAAATAAATATGAGAAAAAGCCTCATTTTGGCCCTAAGATATATTGCTACAATTGGCACCTGCAACCACCTGATTGTTCATGGGAAACAAGCAGCACTCCTAAGGAGGTGAACCCCATTTTCAGCAGCTTTCCATGGGGACATTGTATAGAACTGATCTTAAAAAATCTCTTACATTTGGGTTGGAAACAGTTACTTAGTTTTCTCTGAATTACATTGTTACTCTAAACACTGTGTTCTTTGAGAGGTAAAATCGAGGGACAGGAAAATACAATGGGAAGGATTTTCTCTGTTTCTGGGATATGGCTATTGACATCAGAGTTGCATACTTGCTGTTTTCTCACATGACAAGCCTTGACTTCCAAAAATTTTAGCATCAATCATGCTGCTAAAGTGTATGCAAATATCCTCCTTCAACATGGGAGGATATATTCTGCTCAGCACTTACAGGTGTATGTTTTTCTGTAAAGACCAGTCATCCACAGTCATCAGTTTGAGAAAATAGGACTGAGTAAAACTGTTAGCTGTCAACTGTGTAATGATGATTACTGGATTCATCCTGAATCATTGCAGTGTAACAGCTTTGTGCCATCTCTGTTGGTTCCAGTTTGAGAAAGGCCAGTTCATATCTGTGAATTTCCTTCTGCATTCATTGACTTAAATCTTACAGTCAGCTCAGTCAAACTATGTCTGAAATGGAAGAAAAATGAACACCATTCTAATACCAGCTTCTTTGTTGTTTTCTGTTAGGTTTTCTTAAAATAAAGAGCCCTTAATTGAAAGCTGGCCAAAATACAGCATATCTGGAGCTGTGTTCTAGAAGCCCTGTGCACACCATGCTGCACTTTGATGTTCTTGTGGCATGTTAGAATGACCCAAATAGCTTGAAATGCAGCCTGAGGCCTCAGCCATGTTTCTCAATAGGATTTTAGCTACAAAAATCCCATTGTCCATGCCTGGGAACTTTAAAAGTATCACCCTCATCTGACTGGAAAAAAAAAAAAAAAAAAAAAAAAAAAAGGAGGCTGGGCCAAATAGCAATAAACCTGCCCTTGGCTTTGGGATAAATGGGAGAGTTTCTGAGGTGCCTCCTGTCTTCCTCTGGAAGTTGTATCAGCACCTTGCAGATGGGAAGAGGAGGAGGAAGTGGAAATTGCATAGACCTGTAAATTATAAAAAAAAAAAAAAAAATTTAAAAATAGCATAAACTGCCTAGAGCTGGGGGCAAGACCATGGAGCAGAGTTGGTAGGAAGGAGGTCAGGACCCTCTGCCTGCCCCTGTCTGGTTCAAGGCTTTCCTAGCACAGGACTGAGTTTGCAGCACACAACTCCATCTTTCAAGCAGACACTAAACTGCACGCACATCTGACCTTAGGAGGTTGATTATTATTATATCTTGGCCAGTCAAGTCTTTTTTCTTTCATAATAATCAATTTAAAGGCCTAATATTTTTATTCTTTGATTCTCCCAGGAGAAATGGGAACAGGTCTTGGAGTTGTCCGTGTGTGATTGCATGGGTCTGAGCAGCTGGTTTTTCTCACTTATTTAAGTAATTCACTAATTAAAATATTCTGTGAGACTGTTCACTTGGTATGAAAATATAAAAATTGTGACTCCTTATTGAATGAAAAGCCATATAAATGGCTCACATGGGCCATAATTGTTTTTTTTGAGAAGTGTGTCAACAAAGTCTATGGAAGCATCTTCTTCCTTCCTTTAATTTTAAACCCAGAAGATTAATATTTTTAAACGATGATGGCCCCAATAAGAATCATGTTTGAATATGGCATGGAGCATTTCAAAACAGGCAGCCTGTTGCAGTCATTTCCAATTCCTCTCTAATGCCACTGGTACTGCAGTAAACAAGGCACGATGCAGATTTGCCACTAATACCTTTAATGCCTCTAAAATAGTACACCTATTGTTCTCTCTGAACCAAAGCTCCAGGCCACTAATACCAGCTAAACAGTTCCTGGCCACTTTCAAAGGCCAGTGTATGCCTGAGCAGGGATGGCTGTGTCACCAGCTGCAGACAGAGATTTTGGGAGCCCTGCTGCTGCTGTCATAGGAAGCAGCATTGCACAGCTGGGGAACATCCTAAGTTTGTATCAGATTCTGCATTGAAAATGTTCTCTCTCCTTGGCCATAACTTTCATTTAATTCTGCTCAGAAGTCTGTGTTGTCTCCCTGGTTAGATCTGCAGCCCATCCAGCTTTGTCTTTGGATCTGAACCAAACTTTGCTGGTTTTCTTTTTAAGCAACATGCCCCACTCACATTTACACCAATTGAACTGAAGAGTTTGTTCACAATTTATGTGTTTCTCTGGGGGAACTTTTGTTCTGACTTAAGAAATGGAGGGCCACATTTGTTCTAATTTTAGTCCTTGCATGTGTTTCACTGAATATTCATCTATCCTGAAACTTTTGGTTCATCTGTCCTGAAACTTTGTGGTTTAGTTCCTTTTTTGTGACCATCAGTCTTTTTGCTGGGGTGATCTTTGTTAGCCTCAGCCTTGGCACCTCTAAGACACCTTAATGAAATAAAAAATACCTTAAGTGAAATGAGCACTAGAATACTGTCTGGTTATTCTGCTTTGAGGGCCAGCTCCTTTTTCCCTTCAAGTGGAAGAGCAGAGATTTCTAAAAAAAACCAGTCCTGATTTCGGTTGGATTCATGCCAGACATTTAGCAGGGGCAGGGACCCTGCTGAGTGGCCATGCCCTTGGGAAGTGGAATGTTTCTCCTTGCAGATGTACCTTGTTATCTGCAGAAGCTTTGGTTCTGTTGTGTGCAGTTGTAACATTGCTGCTGCGTGGGGCCGTGTCTCGACTGTAACATCTTTGGCTGAATAATGACTGTGGGTATTTTAGGTTTTATGTGGATAATTTAGGTTTTGCCTAGAATTTAGGAATTGGTGTAAAATGGAGCATTTGTAAATAAGTGCTTATCAGCTGTTTGTCATCTAATCTGTGTGATGCTGTGTAGGAATGTGCTCTTCAAGAGTGCTCAGCTTTCAGGCAGGCAGATGCCACACAGGTATCTTGACCTGATCTCTGGCACCCTGGGAGTGTGTGGAGGTTCCAATCTCCTGGCCAGCGAGGTCACCCTGTACTCTGGGATTTCTGTGCACTGATGCTGCAGCTTTCTAAATAGCAACAAAAAAATATCAGGAACAAACAGAACATTTCAGCTGGCTGGGAACTGCTTTCTTGCAAAACTGGCTGAAGAAGACTGTCAGTGTTGAGTTAATAAACTTCTTGTAGCATAAATTAAACCAAGGCAGCATTGAGCTGGAGCTAAAGTGACAATCCCAGAATGTCAGCTTAGATCTTACAGTAATGTCTGCAGCAACTCATCCTTCCTGAGTAACAACTCTGCAGGTAATACCAGAATACACACCTCTTCATTGAAAACTTAAAGAGGGCTGCTAGTGTCTCATTTAATATGCAAAACAACAGATTTGAATGATTGCAGATATGGTTGTGAGAACCCCTGGGTTATATTGGCATGTCGAATGGGTATTGCAGTCAATGTTGTGAGTATTTTTTCTTGCAAAAGTACAAAATGAATTTTACTGGAGTTTTCAAGTGCTTTTTAAAAGACAGCTGTTTTAGGAGCATAGATTCATGCACAAAATGCCTCTGTGGGGACTGAAGCAGCTGTAGACAAATACTTTTCAGCTGATGTAACCACAACCTCTAAATTTTGCCCAGAGAAAGTAGCATGCCTTGACTGAAGTGCATTTTTCACTGAGACAAGCAATATGATGGCCAGAGTTAAATTTTCAAATAATCCCTTTGATAGAAGGAAGAATGGAAATTCAAAATTTTATCCTTGCAATGGCTTCCCTCTATAATCCTCGTGTCCCAACACTGAATTAAGCTGCAGAGTGTATGGCAACTCAGGACTGGGAATTCCTTGTCCCAGACAGTTGTGTTGTACTTTCTTAAACCAAAAATGCAAGGCAATGGACAGAATTCATGCAGAAAAAAAATGTGTTGTAATATGGGGATGAATGTGATACCAGATGAGGGTACTGGAGATATCCACTTCTGTATCAAAAGCAATTAAATTGGTGAGGTTTACCTAAGAGTTCACATATCAGAAGAATAAAATTACCCTGAAAAGACTATTAACTGAAAAAAAGAATGAGGTTTGGATCAATTGTAGTTATTGGGTCGGGAAACAAGATATCAGATGAGCTCTGACTGTATTAAGGAAGGAATGCATTTTGCCTGGAAGAGGCTTAAGGACATACAAAGGGAAAGCTAGTATTGCTTTGTATGCAAACTATCTGAATAATGAAAAAACACAGTCTCTGAAGCACTAATGCATCTTTGAGAGTAATAGAAACTGGAATTTATGTCAGCCAAGTAATTCCTGATGAACCTGCCTGCATGTATGTACATTAAAAAGGGTGATGCACACACTTTCTTCCTCGTCTGAAATACTGCTGCAGGAGCTGGGTTGTGTTCAGCCTCAGCAGAAGAGTGCTATTATCAGTCTAGGAGAGTAGAAGCAAATCCTGTATCCAAATTATTAACATTTGCAATTAATACTTAGCAATGGTTAAAAATGTAACAATGGTTACAATGATAATGCATCCATTGACAGGAATTAATAAATATATCCTTCTGCTCAGACTTTCAACTGAGAATCACTTTGGCTTCTTGGCCATTAGGATCTGTTGCATTTTGCACCTCTGTATGTGACAACACACATTATTTGTGCCTCCACAAGGATCATCAAGTCCAACTCACAAAAATACCCCCAAACCCAAACTCAAAAACCAACTAACCAACCAACAAACTTGGTCGATTAAGAAAGTACATGTGAAAATTGATATCCCAGAGTAAAGAATGGTTTGCTTATGGGTAAAAGTGAGGGGAGAGTCCTGAAAGTCTTGGTCAGCTTTTGTGTAATCAAAGCTCGTGTTGTGCTGAGATCAAGATTTCCCTCAAGGTGGCCTTTGGTACAGTTTCCCAAATCACCAGAATGATGACGTGTTGGCTGTATTCCAAAGAATTCAGGCTGCTTGGGAGTCTCAATTTTCTCTTGCCTTCAGAGATGGAATCCTGCACAGCTAGAATAGCTCTTGCTGCTGAGAAACTTCCAGTGACATTATTGAGGTTGCACAGATGAGTATGTAATTGCTTAGATAAACAGAGTTTCAATTAACATGATTGCAATCTAGTAGCACTTAAATAGTGTTCCTTAAGAAAAGGATTTCACCCTGTACACAGCCTATACATGAGGAATGAAAATCTGTATGATTAAACCACACCACAAAGTTAAACATTACCAGAACCTATACATAGCCTTAGGTTCAACTTTTGACCCCACAAGAGTTATTGCCTGAATGAAAATCCCAGGAGACAAGGCAGGAATTTGCATCAGATTAATTGTCAATGAGAATGTTTTTGTGGTTTTATGCAAAATGCAAGAAGATTAAAATAGTGAACAGTGCTTTGCAACACGTAAGCACTCCTTGGCTGGGTCAGCCTTCTTCCTGGCACCTCAGCCAGCTGGAGCTGGAGCCTTTGGAGGAGTTTTAGATAATTATGTGAGCTGCTTCACAGCTGAAGCTGCATCTTCCAGATTACACACATCAGAATAAGGTGAAATACAGATTCTCTCTTCAGACTCCTCTCTTGCTAAGATTGAAGGTGGAAATTCGGGCAAGCCTTGCTCCAGCAATTAATTACTCCTCCTCCTCCATCTTCTAACACCTCTCTGTGTCAAGCCCCTCTGTTGAGCCAATTTTCTGCACTGATGCTAAATAGGTAGGGGCTAATGAGCAATCTGTTACCCTTGGAAATCTCCCCTGGTAGGTGTGCCACAGATAACTTGGCGAGTTGGGGAGTGTTTAACTCTGAGTGAAATGCTGCCTGGTCACACATGTGACCTTTCTGAAAAACACAGCAACTGCTCTTCCTCTTCAGTGCAGTCTCATAAGCATCTTTGCTTCCTGGTACCAACAAATTCTCCTTTTAAACCAGTTCTGTGGTCATGGAGGGCCTCAGACAAGCCTTGCTTGCAGAGCATGGCTCTCTCTCCTGGCTGAGATGTAGCATTTTCAGGAGACAACTTTCTGATCAAACTTGGGATGTGGCCAGTTTTCAGTACAATTTCAACAAGTCTCTTTGTAGCAGGTGAGCATCAAGCCCTCTGTATTCCCTGTGGATTATTAAAGAGGCCAAGTATAATAATTTAGGAAGCAAATAATGAATTGTTTCAAGAAAAAGTTTTAATAATCATATTTTGAAAAGCAGCAGCAGCAACAACAAAAAGAATTATTTGATGTATTTTCAGATGGATATTTCTGCAGTTCTGGGAAAGGAAGGAAGTCCTTCCCTTCACAGTGTGTCCTATAGTGAAGGTAAACTGCTGCAGTATACAGAGGGATTGAATAATTGTCTGCATCTCAAATTCTAGCTAATATATATATATATATATATATTCCAGTTTTTACTTTGACATTTAAATGACAAATATATGCCATTAAATGGTATTTGGGATATTCTTTGTGTATTTTTGTGAGAGTTAAGTTCCATGAGTTGAAAGCCTTAGAGACCTCTACAGCAGGAATTGTATAAAATGATGGAAAGGCATTGAGATGGTTTGGATCAAGTGTAAGGGCCATAACACCTTTCCAAAATCAATCCTTTGTGCTGTCTAATAAACGAGATCCCTCTGTTGTTTTCTTTATTCTAGATTTCAGTTAACCAAATGCCATAATGCCCTGGCAGTAGAACCTTAACAGACATCCCATGACATAAAGATTTATTCTAGCTTCAAGAGACCCTTTTGAGACTTTGTGTATTTGTCAGCAATTACAACAATTATGTCTTCAGAGGGAGTGTCTGTTCAGGAGCTGCAGACCCTGCAGTGTCACCCCAGCCCCTCTCCTGCCCACAGTGAGGGACAAGGGGACAGCTCAGGGACTGATGGCCCAGCAAAAGCTGCTCCTGTCCCCAGTAAACAAGAGACCTGAGCCTGCATGGAGCCGCTGCTGCCATGCCTGTGCTCCCACCCTGCTCCTCCCTGCTTTTGGTTTGTGTCTGCAAATGGTGCAAGAAAAATTACTCTGAATTTTGAAATTAACTCTCCTGTATCTGCTATAGGGATTTCCTTTTTCCTTTCCTTTCCTTTCCTTTCCTTTCCTTTCCTTTCCTTTCCTTTCCTTTCCTTTCCTTTCCTTTCCTTTCCTTTCCTTTCCTTTCCTTTCCTTTCCTTTCCTTTCCTTTCCTTTCCTTTCCTTTCCTTTCCTTTCCTTTCCTTTCCTTTCCTTTCCTTTCCTTTCCTTTCCTTTCCTTTCCTTTCCTTTCCTTTCCTTTCCTTTCCTTTCCTTTCCTTTCCTTTCCTTTCCTTTCCTTTCCTTTCCTTTCCTTTCCTTTCCTTTCCTTTCCTTTCCTTTCNTGTATTTTCAGATGGATATTTCTGCAGTTCTGGGAAAGGAAGGAAGTCCTTCCCTTCACAGTGTGTCCTATAGTGAAGGTAAACTGCTGCAGTATACAGAGGGATTGAATAATTGTCTGCATCTCAAATTCTAGCTAATATATATATATATATATAT